>PVKB01003431.1:0-104885 GCA_004027205.1 Ctenodactylus gundi | reverse complement strand
AGACTGGGCTCCAGATCGGGACAGGATACATCAAGTGACCTTAGAGACAGCGTGACAGTGATGGCCAGTGTGCTGGCAAATCAAACAGAGGTCGAGGATGGATGGATAGTTTTCTTTTTCTTTTTCTTTTTCTTTTTCTTTTTCTTTTCTTTTCTTTTCTTTTCTTTTCTTTTCTTTTCTTTTCTTTTCTTTCTTTTGGTAGCACTGGGGATCAAGCCCAGGCGCTTCGCAGGGAGTTGCATCCTCAAGCCCAATTTTAATTTTGATTTTGAGACAGGTTCTTGTGTTACTGAATTTCCCAGGCTGGGCTTGACCTTGTGACCCTCCTGCCTCAGCTGCCTGGAGTCCAGGGATTAAAGGCCCACTGTCTTTGCTGGGAAGTCAGTTTCAATTTTGTCTTCAGCCTGGCTACACTTTAGACTTGAATCTTGCAGTACAAACCAATACCCTTAATAACATGGACCGTGTGAGTTGGCTTTATTAAAGAGACCTGGACCTAGGAAAGAGGACAACCTTGCTGGCCAAGTTGGGGTTTACCTTTGAGGAAGGGTGGAGGCAGGTTGTGGCTCACTGAGGCTCCCAGACAGAAAATCCCGATCAGGTGCCAGGCACAGATCGCTGCCCTTGACCTTGCTGGGTGGGGCAGCCAAGCTGAAGGCAGGTTTTGAGGCCTTGTCATTTTCTTCTGCCTATCCTGTTTCCTGTAAAGAACCAAGACCCAGAGCTTTAATCGTCGTCCCCCAGAGTGGCTGGTCACTAAGCAGGCCCATGCCTTTCCCCAGAGATGCTGGAGTTCTGGCGCTCTCCCGCTGGCCCCACGCCCTGAGCTGTGCTGCCCTCACTGCTCGCATTGCGCTGTGGCCACGTGGTTTCTGCCCAGTGATGGGCAGGGGCAGCGCAGGATTCGAGCTCTGCCCCCTCCACATTCAGGGCCCCATCTGTCCCCGAAGAGTGCACTCACGGGTCAGCTCGCTGGATGACTCCGGAGTCATGGTCTTCACCCCCTCCGTGGGGATGCGTCCGCGCACAGGGTCCTGCCCGTAAGATCATCAGCTTAGGTATCAGGAGAGGGCAGGTGTGGGTCTGGACCGGAGGGATGGGATGGACACTGACTGCCTCCGCCTCCTTTGAACAGCTTGCTTGTGAACCACACTAGTTATTTCCCAGTTAGCCCATTGGTCAGATTACATCACATGGCCATCCTCAGCTGTAAGGCAGGCTGGGAAAGATTTTCAGTGGGGACATGCTGCTGTTCCCAGTAAAATCAGGATTGTGTTAAGAAATATTAATAAATGAGGCTATGTACTGAGTAGGAATCTGACAACCCCATTACCCTAGGCATGACCTCCTCCATGCTGTTGCTGAGAGCCCTTGCTGGGCACCGCTGTAGGGCAGGCCCAGTGCCCAGAGTGCAGCGGGCAGGTCAGGGGTCTGAGAGGCCACTCCCTGGCCAGGCAAGTCGTGTTGCCCACAGTGCCCCAGGACACTCGGGAGCAGGAATCTCTGCGGCCGTTTCCAGTGCTCATGTTCTTCAAGTAGTGTGAAAGGAAGGACTTGTTTGTTCATTTTACACGTGAACTTGGGGACTTTCAACATTTCTTCAGATGCTACACTGAGCTCCAGCCTTGGTACACAGGGCTTAAAAAGTGGGTGGTGCAATTGTGGATGATTTCACTTTTCCACTGTATGCTATATTTTCATTTCTCTCTGTGTGGATGAAACTACTAAAGGGGCGTGTGTGTGTGTGTGTGTGTGCACGCGTGCGTGCATGGGCTACTGGGGATTGAGCTGGGGCCTTTACACTGAGCTTTATCCGCCGAGATTTTTATTTCAAATTTCCAGACAGGGCCTCCTAAGTCACAGTATTGCCTGAGCTGGGCTGGAACTTGGTGATCCTCCTGCCTCAGCCTCTCAGGGTGCGGGGATGACAGGTCCTGCTTCATGGGATGTGGCAAGACTAGTAAGGTTCCTAGTGTAGAAGCTGGTGACAAAGGCTGCACACCTTTGGATTACCTGGGTGTGGTGTATATGTAATCACTCCTGTGAGGTCACTCGTCTGTGAGTCGCGACAAATCAGTCATGTCACCACACCTGCCTATGTTTGGTCCCGGGTCCTGCAAGGCCCGTGTGATGGCTACTCCCCCATCTCAAGACAGCCAAGTTCTCTCTCCAGCTTGGCTCTGGGAAGAGGAAGGTCAAGATGAACGTGTAACTTGAAATTAGGGTAGAGGCCTGGGTTCAGAAACTAGAAGCAGCCAGAGAGCCTCATCAGAAGAAGATGAGAAAGTCGCACTGTAATTCACTGCTAATTCCTCAAGTAAGAAAAACTTGACATGTAATTCACTATAATCAAAATAAAATAATGCCCTGGAGATTACTGGGGCTGCGTAGTTCAGCGAATTTCATAATTACTGCAGACTCTTAGTCAAACAGAGCTACATCTTCTCATTTAGAATGCCCTTTAATAAGCGGGATTTTTTTTTTTTTTTTTTGTACTGGGGGTTGAACCCAAGGCCTTCATGCTGAGCTGTATCCCCAGTCTTTTTTTATTATATTTTATTTTAAGTTCCCCAACCAGGACTCAAACTTGTGATACTCCTGCCTTAGCCTCACAGAGTGCTGGGATTACAGGTATGTGCCACCACACCCATCTCGTAAGTCCTTTCCTGTGGACAGTTTCCGAGCACAGGTAAACTACAGCTCCCGAATAATACGGGAAGAGCAGAGCGTGACCAGTGGTCCTGCTTCATGGCCGGAAATTCCCAGGACACTGCCCTAACAGAGGGTCGAAGAGCTGTCCCTCTCCTTCCCCTCCCCCCTCCCTTCTTTCCCTCTCTCCTTCCCTCCCTCTCTACCTCGCTCTCCCCCTGGGAAACAGCCCAGCAAGTCACTATGTGTATTTCTAGCATCTCTGGCCAGTAAGGACACACAGGAACTGGACTGAGTCCCTTTTCTGGGGCATCTGGTTGTTGTTAGTTCCCTGCCGCCTGTGGGCACCTGGAGGAAAGCTGTTGACTATGTCTAGATGCCACTAGGGTGGGCAGCTGTGAGGACCCAAGACCCTCGGTGGCTGGCCCTATTGCCCTGTCCCACTTGGTCTGCCAGCCATAGGCAGGTGGCTTTGGTGGATTTCATGTCATTGCAGCTGTTCACTCTCCCACTTGCTCTCCTGGCATGGTTGGGCCCCCAGATGTCCCAGTCCCCATCCTCCCTGCCTGCCCATGCGGGGTTCAGAGTCCACGCACACTTTTCCAGGGTGTGGCACCTGCATGTGCAGACTGGCTTTGTCCCTTTTCAGCCTTTCTTTCTTGTGTTTAAGCCAGTCTGTGAGGGGACCCGCCACACACCCTCTAGAGAGCATAGGCCCTATATGTTGGGACTGGACGGTCATTGGGCCCAGGGTACCCCTGAGCCTCAGGCCTGGGCAGAGACCGTGGTCTGCCAGCACTGCTGCTGTCGATGCAGGACTGAGAAGTGGGCTAGAAGTGGGCCATCTTGCTTCAGAGTTGGGGATGCTCGGAAGGGGCCTGAGGAGTGAGGAGGGCAGTTCTCAGATGATGCCCTCCTCCTGCTGTCCGTGTCCCCTGAGCCGGGGCCTCTGAGCAGGAGCATCTGCTAGCAGCCCTGGGGGACACAGATGTGTCTTCCCTGGAGAGCAAAGGAACCCAGGGTGTGAGGAGCTAGCCTTAGACACGACATGAGTGAGCCCTGCGAGCTGCCCGTGGTGAGTCCGGAACTGCCCTGATTTTTCTTGGCTGGGTCATTAAAAAAATTTTTTTTCCCCCTCACTCTTTAAAAACTTGTATCTCGGGAGTAGAATGTGGTTTTATTTCTCTTAAAGAGTGAAGAAAACGGAGTTTCTGGATTTTTCCCCTGCTTGATAAAGGGCGAAGTGTATAAGTGTACTTTATAAAGCCTTGCATCCCAGGGGTCTCAGCTGCGCGGAAGATGCGTGTCTCCCCACTCCAGAGTGTGCCTGTGTGTATGCAGATGCAGTGCCGGCAGCCCATGGGGTTACATGATTGGCTTTTTCCCTTCTGGGCTGGGAATCACAGGGATGTCACCCCAACACTCTGAGAGGCTGAGGAAGGAAGAGTGCATGTTTGAGTCCAGCCCAGGCAACTTGGTAAGTTTGCAAGACCTTGTCTGAAAATAAAAAATGGGCTGGGGTACGGCTCAGGAGGCATGTATGTGACCCCAACAGTTCCTGGTGGAAGATTTCCTTCTTTGTTTTCCTCTCCCTCTTCCCAGGGAGCAGATAATTATAAATGTCTTTTAGCAGATGTGTCCAGTGCAGGCCGAGAAGTAACTCCGTTGCAAGCCCTTGGGTTTGAGCCCTATCAAAATCACACACGTGCATATACACGCGCACATGCACACACACACCGAGATAGTTCTCAGTGTTACTCCTGCCCTTGGTGTCAGGGAGCAAAGCCCGTCTTCTTCCTAAGCAGAAGGAGGGGGGAGGGTCAGGGTGCGTGTGTGACTGGACAGGGGCCCCCTTGACCCTTTCCTGGAAGGGGTGAACCCAGCGGCGCCTTTCAAGATTTGCTCAGTGTGTGTGTTGAGCAGCTGCAAGGCCACTGGCTGCTCCTCCTGGCTGGCCAGCCCTGGGCCTGCCCTGCTGCCTCCCAGGGGCGCCCCGTGTGGCCACCACCCCCAGCGACGCTGTCATCACCTCTTCTGCTGCCAGCTGTCCTGAGTCCTCTGTGCAAACGCCACTCTGGCTGTTTGGATAAGAGCAGTGGCTGAACAAGCGTCCCTTCATGAGGCTGGTACCCAGGGTGTGCTGGGGCCAGGAGAGTGGGGCGCTCGTCTTGGAGTAGGCCCCGCCACAACTGCCACCTGGCTCCAGGGAAGACGCAGGTCTGTCTGTCTTTTTTCCTTTTTCTTTACTTTTTTTTTTTTTTTTTTTTGGTACAGGGGATCAAGCCTAGGGCTTTTGCACTGACATATACATCCCCAGGACCCCCCACCCCCACACACACACCCTTTTTTTGAGACAGAGTCTTCCCAAGTTGCTCAGGCTAAGCTTGGACTTGAGATCCTCCTGCCTCAGCCTCCCAAAGTGCTTGAATGACATCCGTGTGCCACTGGACTTGGCTTAACCAGTTCCTTATGGTTAGATCCCAGCCTGATGGTGTGATTGATGGTGGCATGGAAATGGATACAAAGAATAATGTATTTACTTTCACAGTCAGCTGCTTACTTTAACTAGAAAGGAGTCTGAAGTGAGGTCCGGCCTGACGGGTGGGACAGTGGAGCCCCGTGGCGGAGCACGCTGTGGCATGTTGTTACCCAGGGAGCTCTGGCTGCAGGCGCTGGCTGCAACTGCTGATTAGGGAAGCAGTCATCTTGTGTGGAAAGCCACGGTGGCGTGTGGTGGGCCCTCAGGTGACTCAGGGAGCAGCGTGGCTCCCATGGACTGATGGGAGCTGGCTGAGGGGGGTCACAGTTCCTTGGTGTGTATTCCTGGCCTTGTGTGGGAGACCCTGGAGGAGCTCCAGGAACAGGGCTGGTGTGCCAAATCAGGACAGAAGCAGCATCCCTGGTGCCAGCTCTGCCATCCCTGTGCGTGTCTCCCTGTGCCTGCCTCTCAGGTAAACCAACACAGAACTGAGGACAGCTGTCCAGGAGTCAGGAGAGCCGATGGCGACTGTCCAGCTGCTGCAGAGTGGGCAGTTACTAGCAGTGGGCACCTTTGGCTTCCCGCTCTCACCAACATGACTGAGGTAGAGACCAAGTTCCTGAGGCAGGATTTGAACTCAGCACTGCGTAGGTCCAGAGCCTGTGCCACTTGATCCGTCTCGACTAGAGAGGTCTCTGCGTGGGGCCTTGGGAATGCAGTCCGTGTGGGACACAACGGTGGGACCCGAGACAAGGCGAGCTCTGTGCTCCCATTTGGAGAAAGTTAATATTTCACACGCTCCCGGGAATTTAGGAGCTCCGTTAGAAACGTACTATGAAACAGGGATTTTCTTTAATTCCTTTTGTTTAAAGATTTTTCTCGTGAAATGCTCTCTGTGCTGTGCCTCCCTCGGAGACGGCGGCCGTGCCAGGGACCGTTAGGAGTTTGTGTAAATAGAGAGGCGGCCAAGGGCCGCCCGCACAACCCATGGGCACGGGCTGAGGGTGGGGAGCAGCCTCCCCGTCAGCCAGGGGCTTGGGCACTGGCCCTGGGACCAGTGGTTGGTCAGGGATGGGGCTGTGTCTGGGAGCCTACAACCCACATAGGAGGCACCCTCAACCATTCATCTTTAAAATATAAGTTTGAGCTGGGCCTGCTGACACAGGCCTGTCACTCCAGCGCTTCGGGAGGCTGAGGCAGGAGGATCGCAAGTGTGAGTGCTGGGCAGCTTTGCAAGACCTTGTCTCGAATAAATCAGAAAAGGGGCTGGGGATGTAGCTCAGAGAGAAGGTCCAGGGTTCAATCCTTGGGACTGCAAATAAATAAAAATTTTAAAAAAATTAAAAACCATAAAACCAGTCAACCCTCCACAGTCAATAGTAACTGTTGCAAATGAATGTCTGGATGATTAAAAAAGAAAAAGAACCTGACACGTGTTACAAAAGGCAGGACTATCCAGAGATGAAATATGGGGACAGCAGTGTGTTACGGCGTCTTTGAAGCCACGGTCCACTGCCCAGGGTCACAAGGTGGAGCTGGTTTTCTTCAAGCATCTAAAAATGCCTCTTTCACGTTGTTTTGCGAACGGGGCATTATATGGTACGGACACATGGAGGGGAAAAAAGTGAATTTTTTGTTTTTCTAAAACTAATAGGAGCGGAGGCTTTATGATTAGGGAGCAGACAGAGTCAGTGCCCATGAATACCCTCTTTCTTCAATAGCAAAATTTAATAGCTGCCACTGTGAGCTTTTTCTTTTAATCAGCAAAAAATTTATTTTGTCCTTGACATTTTATGCCAAGAATCAGCCCAGAGAATATGTTTTATAGCCAGGGCTGAATTGCCTGAAAGGTAACGTTTTCCTGTGAGCTGTGTGCACTGAAATGGCTTATTTTTTTTGAGCGGGGGGGCGGGGATTAGATGACAAACCAGTATCAGGGTGTTAGATGGCTTTCTCAGTGCTTAGGGAAGATAAAAGCCACCCGGCTGCACAGCCTGGTGGGGGGCGCCCCCGGCTCTCCTGGGCAGCGTGGTGGGTGCACTGGCCTCGGCTGCCTCCTGCTCGGGCTCTGTGTCCTGGAGTAACTTGGTTCCAGCAGGGGCCGGCGCCCTTCTATTGTCATCTTGCGTTTGACAGAGGCCTGTGTCTTCCAGATAAGAGCATGTTCCTGCGACCACGGGATGCTGTCCCCGAGCTCTGGGGCCCTGGCTCCGCATCCCTCTCACCACTGAGGTCAGAATGTAGCCGCCCTCGCAGCAGGTGCCCAAGGGGGCTCCCCTAGCAGTTACCGTATGCACACTTCTGTGTGCAGACGCCCTGAATGCTGCATGCGACGGCCAGGGAGCTGAAGGGGGCCCCATCTATACAGCTGTGTGGTTGAGCTGGCCCGGTGGCACAGCCTGTCATCCCAGCCCTCCGGGTGCTGAGGCAGGAGGATCCCAAGTCTAAGCCCAGCCTGGGCACCTCAGTGACTTAGACCCTGTAGCAATATCAAAAATATAAAAAGGCTGAAGATGCGGCTCAGTGCTAAGGCCCTAGGCCTGATTCCCAGGACCATAAAAGAAGCAAATGTTAACATATTGAGTGTCTCCTGTATACCAGGCAGTATGTGCCTGTGGAATGAGTGGGTAGACCATTAATTTTTTTATTATTATTTTTTGAGACAGGGTCTCACTCTGGAGCCCAGGCTGGTCCTGAACTCACTGTGGAGCCCAGGTTGGCCTTGGACTCAGGTCAATCCTCCTGTCTCATCCTCTTGAGTGCTGGGATTACAGGTGTGCGCCACCACACCCAGATTATGTGGTGCTGGGGAATCGAACTTGGGTACTTAGCATTTGACATAGCACTTGCTTGACAAGCTCTTTAACCGCCGGGCCATTCCTCCAGCCCTGTGGGTAGATCATTAAAGACTGACACATCCTACCTATTGGTGTGGACAGTTTCCCAGCACCCCGCTCTGGCCCACTGGTGTGCTCAGCGTACAGAGAGCCTGGCCTCACATGACATGGTGTGCACAGGGACCGCCTGGGAGTCACGTCCAGAAGTGGGCTCCGGTTGGGAAGTGCCTAAGGGCTTGCATTTCTAACACATGCACACAGCTGGCGGGGGGGTGGGTGCGGTACTACCATCCGCGGAACCGTCTTAGAGTGTCCAGGTGTTAAGAGCAGCTGTCCCCAACCTTTTGACATCAGGTGCCAGTTTCATGAAAGACGATTTCTTCACTGAACACAAGAGGGATGGTTTGGGCATGATTCAAGCCTGTTACACTTATTTCCTAGTAACCTCTGCATCTTGATGAGTCATGTAATTAATCCATTCTGTATCACAGTGTAATAACGGAAGTCATGTGAGGTGGTACTCAGGTGGTCTTGGGAGCAATGGGGAGTGGCTGTAAATACAGATGAAGATGAAACGCGGCCCACCCGGCCCTCTGCTCACTTCCTGCTGTGCCACCCACCACCTAAAGGGCTGTGGGCTGGTACCAGAGGCAGCCGGCCTGAACCAACCTCAGGCCCAGCTTAGTGGGCACTTCCAGTTGATCCTGTGTCCACCTGCAGGAGTGGGAGAGAGCAAGCAGGCTGTCATCACTCGTAACACATCCTAGAGTTGCGGGCAGAGTGCAGCCACCCGCGGGGTGCAGGGTTAGTGAGACACGGCAGAGGGGCAGAGGCGGCATGGGCCGGAGGCCTGGGCTTGGTTGCAGATGCGCCGCACAACCTTAGCTAAGCCACGAGCCTTTGTGAATCTTGTCTTCCTCAGCGAGCTGGGCCTGCAGAAGCTCAGGGAGGAAAATCAGAGATGCTAGAAAGGTGCATCTTTACAGTTACCCACCGTGAACTCGCCTGACCCTCCTGCCTCAGCCTCCCAGAGAGCCGGGTGACAGGCCTGCACCCCTGGGCCCTGTTGAACCGGTGCTTTTGTTTCCTGCATTTCAGAGGGGGGAGGCTGAGACCCCTAGAGGGAAGGAATTTGTGTGAGGCCCCACCCGGGGCAGGGGGTGGGGGGGCGGGGGGCCTGGACCTTGGTCCCCGCTGCTCAGCCCTGGCTCACATGCTGTCCCTATCTGGTGGGTGGACTGCTGTCTGTGGCAGTCTGGCCATGGATAGGGGCAGCCCTGGTGTGTAGAGGAGAAGAGCCACTTGAGACTCACCCTGATGCTGATAGTCACAGACATTGCCCCTGATGTCCCCTCCTCCCCACCCCGCTGGCCTGGCCTCCCCGCTGGGCCTGTCATGTCACAGGGTCTGTGAGATCACGGACTGACATCATCCCAGACATCTGATGTAAGGCAGATCACGTGTGACACCTGCCCTGTGCTGAGCTACGGCCCAGCGGGGCTCAGGCCATGGAATTGGAACCCCCCAGAAGGCTTCCTGCAACTTTGCTGGGACAGGTCCAGGACCTGGAAAAAAGTTGCATGGTGCTGGAGATGTCAGCTTGGCCTGGTATGTTTGTCTCTGGGATCATGGTAGTGCCTGTCTCAGAGCCACCAGGACTGATGGAGGTGCTGTCGCCAGACCCCGGTATGTACACGGCTGGAGGGTCAGAGCAGCAGGCTCTGACCTTTTTGGTACCAGCTTCATGGAAGACAGTTTTTCACAGTGAGGGGAAGGCACTGCCCCCGCCTCAGCCCCAGCTCCGGTCACCCAGGTGCCCGCAGCCTGGACCCCTCACATGCACAGTGCACAGTGGGGCTCATGGAAGGTCATTTCATTCCCCGCGGATCTGAGAGTTGGTTGTTACTGAAAGAGCCAGTCTGGCCCCAAATCTCTCTGGCTTCCTGTCTTATGCTGTGATCCCTTCTGCAAGTGCCTGTGTCACTGTGGTGTCACTTGAGTTCGTGCTGGAGACTGACCTGGTGGGACCACCCAGGCTTGGGCTTTTGGAGCTAGGGAGGGTGTGGAGACTGTGCTGGTTAGATCAGCAGGAGGAGGTTTGTTGTTTGTTAGTGTTTTGAATTCCTCCGCCCCAGGGTCTCTGCCTGTCTTCTGCTACAGGGTTGTCTGCTGGGACTACCCGGACAGCAGTGCTCACAGGAAAACTGCGGCTCAGTGACGTGAGGTCACATGCCCACTTTGTGTCACCAGTGGTTGCTGGATCAGGCCCCATCACGTGGCCTCCAAGCCTCTCACTCTTGTTGGCTGTCCCTGCTCCGTCGTCCTTTGGAAGAGTTTTAAGGCTCTGAGCATTCTTCCTGGTTGCTTTTATTTCTTTGACCCTGTGGCCTCTTCTGAATTGACTGGTGATTGATCAGTTGATTTTTGGGATTGGAGATCCATTGACCCAAGGTCTTTCCACTGACCTGCTGCATGCCCATCCCCCTTTTTCATTTCTTGATTTGAACAAGGCCTCATGGAGTCATGTGAGTAAACCAGGCTGGGTTGAGATGGGTGCTCTTCCTGCCTCAGCCTCCTAGGTGCTGGGATTATAGGCCAGCATTACTGGGCTGGGCTTGGATTTGAGGAATTAAATTTTGGCTAATGCCCCTTGCAATCCTAACAAAGGTCTTTTAGCATCCGCGGTCTCTTGAAATCTGGCAAAGGATAACCCAAAGGCAAGCACATTTTTGCCTTGTTTTGCCTTGTGTTTGCCTATTATACTGGCGCCCTGGCACCCTGGGGGCTTGTTCCCACCCTCACTCACATCACCAAGCTGCTTTGTGAAGCAGCCAGTCCCATTTTACAGGGCAGGCTAGGGAAAGGCTCCTGACCTCGATCTCCGAGTTCCCTGGCTGCAGCCCTGTGAGCCCTAGGTGGAGTCCCTGGCTTCACCAGAGGGTGGGAGTGCCGGGCCAGCCCCCACAGCTGGGGTCCCCCCCTTTCCTGTTGCTCTGGCACGCGTGCTTCCCCTAGTGACGTCTGCAGCAGCCTGGGTGGTCTGTCCGTTGGTGGAGAAGCCAGGAAGCTGCTGGCACTGCCAGGAGGTTGGCACCAGTTACAGGCAGAGGCGTTGCTCTTAGTAGCAGCTCAGTCATTTTATGGCTGACCCGCCTGAGGCAGACCCAGGATGCTAATGTGGGTACTAGGGCAAGAGGAGCAGGTATTCCCAAGGTATGCCCATCATCCTTAGGGAGTCCCCAGTGACAGGCTTGGTGCACCTGTCCCTGACTCCTGGGTTTGTGTCCTTGCTCCCATAAAGACTGGCTGCTGATGCCATGGTCCCCTGGTAAATTACTAGGGTCCTAGTAGGCCACTTCTGTGGGTTTTTTATTTTTGTGGGGGGAGGGTGGGGAGGGTCTTGCTTTGTAGTTCAGGTAATCCTCCTGCCTCAGCCTCCCTAGTGCTGGGATTACAGGTATGCTGAAGACCAGATGAGCAGTTTATGGAGGCATAGGCCTGCCTGTAGCATTCTGGGAGGCTGAGGCAGGAAGATCACAAGATCAAGTCCAGCCTGGGCAAATCAGTGACTTAGTGAGATCCTGTTTAAAAATCAAAAATAAAAATGAAACAGGGAGTGTAGCTCCATGTGAAAGACCTGGCTCAATACCCAGTCTCTCTCTCTCTCTCTCTCACACACACAGACACACACACACACACACAGACACACACACACACACACACACAAGTTACTGCGAAGAGGTAGGAATTTAATCACGTTCCTTTTCCTCCTCAGAAGTAAGCTAAAACAGGCAACCGTGAGATTCAAACCCTCATCCCCATTCTGGCCCTGAATAGGTACTCACAGAGTGTTTGTTGAATGATTGTATGTGGTGGTTTTGCTTTCTTTTGGAAGATGGTCAGTTCCACCCCAAGGGTAAAGAGGCTGTGAGTTGCTTTCTAGCACGGGGCTGTAGCTTGCTGGAAAATTGCTTGCCGAGCATGCCCAGGCCTCTGGGTTTGATCCCCAGCACTGGAAAAAGAAATATCCTGTTTTAGTGGGTGAAGGTAGTAAGAGTTACTGAACACCTGCTACTACAGAGTACTTCCCCTGTTTTATTTAATTGCAAGAATTCTGAAAAATCCTGTTGTGCTTCTTTTTTTTTTTTTTTTTTGAGACAGGGTCTTGCTCTGTAGCCCAAGCTGGTTCTGAGCTCACTATGGAAACCAGGCTGGCCTCGGACTCATGGCAGTCCTCCTGTCTCAGCCTCCCAAGTGCTGGGATTATGGGCATGTGCCACCATGCCCAGCTTATGTGGTGCTGGGGAATTGAACTTGGGTATTAAAGCGCTTGACTTAGCGCTTGCTTGGCAAGCGCTGTAACCGCAGAGCCATTCCTCCAGCCCCATGCCTCTATTTTAAATGGAAAAATGAGGGCTTTAAAATTTTCAGTAAGACGGCTGAGGTCACCTAACCCAGAGGTGGAATTGGGAACTGGCCCAGGGCTGACTCCAGGGCCGGGTTTTTGAATTCACCCATCATGGGGTTGAGGGTTGAGCATACATGAGCCAGGTGAGATGTGTTATCTGTCCGAACTAAGCATAAAAGAATCAAAAAGCCATGCTGGCAGTTCTGGCCTGTAGTCCTAGCACTCTGGGAGGCTGCTGCAGGATGATCACAAACCCAAGCTGAACCTGAGTGACATAACAAGACTGTGTCTCCAAGTCAAAAACATTAAAAATTGCCCAGGGATGTAGATCAGGTTGAAGGCTCGGGGCTTGGTCCCTTGTCAAGTAGAAGAAAAACATCACAGAGAGAGGACGTTTAGGCAGCTTTGGTGGGCTCCTTTGTGTCAGTTTGTTTTCCATTTTCTGCTGCGGTGCTCAGGATCTGGAGGGGCAGCTTGGGCCTGGCTCACATAGTGGGCTACCATGCACAAACCGGCCCGTGTTCCGTGGGCCTTTGAGATGCAGCTGCTGCGGTGTCCGAGGCTTAGGTGATATAGATTAACATCCCACATCGCAAATTATTTTTTCTAAGGAAAGGTGAGGGAGCCAAGAAATAATTTGTCATAATTTCTTTAAATTTTGGCTCAGCAGCAATTTATCCATCTGAGCTACATCCTCAGTCCAATTTTATTTTTGATTTTGAGCCAAGGTCTTGCTAAGTTCCACTGGCTGGGCTCAAACTTGTGATCTTCCTGCCTCAGCCTCCCGGAGCGCTGGACGACAGGCCAGTGACACCAGGCCTTGCTTACACTTCTGACTGAGGCCAGTTGCCGCCGTTAGATGGGCTGAGAAGCTACCCTGCGACCTCCAGACACCAGCTGGGGCGGTCACCAGGAGCACGGTTGGCGTCTTCCAAATAGCACACGTAGCTGATAGGTCTGAGGCTCTGTCCCGAGGCTCTACAGGCTGGAAGCAGGGTCTCACCAAGTTGATAAGTTACCCAGGCTGATCCCCAACTTGGGAGACAGGGACTCTGGGGGCCAGCGGGATCACCGTGACGACGGACAGGCTCCACGTCACGCCAATGGCCATCCTGGAGTAGGGGAGCCGAGGGGAGAAGCTGTGAGGGATACCACGTCTGCGCCTGCCACTCTGTACCTTTTCTTAGTCACCATCAGACCAAATGTCAGCTGGCAGCTGGCATTTCTCAACTGTGTCTAACAGACATGGTGGGGAACATTCTGGTTTTCGTTCGTTTTTCCTGGTACTGGTGACTGGGTGCAGAGCGACAGCGCCTTGGTTCGCTTTGTTTTCATTTTGACAGGGGTCCTCACTAGGTCATCAGGTTGTCCATGCTGGGCCTGCAACTTGCAGTCTTCCTACCTCAGTCTCCTGGAGTGCTGAGATTATGGGTCTGCGTCAGCCCAGCAGAAAAGTTCTGCGGTGTTAAGCACTGGACAAATTCTACACACAGACATTAGCACACGAGCCTGGATTTGAACCCAGATCTCTGAGTCGTTGTGCTGTGCTAGGCAGCAGGTCACGCCAGTGTGGAAGGAATCACAGGGATATTGCGTCCTGTGGGTTGAAATGGAAATGTCATGTCAAGAGGCTGATGAGAGAGGCTTCCCTGGGACCAAGACGCCGGGTGTGGGGTCCGTGAGAAGATCCCCACAGCCGGGCCGCCGAGGGGCATGGCCGTGTTGGTGAGGAAGGAGGCAGCAGCCATGGTAGACCACGGCATAGCTGATGAGAAGCCACCAGGGACATTATGAGGCCCGGAGAAGCGGTCAGGTTTGTTGGAAAGGATGGTGCATGTTATGGGTTGTCGAGAGGCTCCCCCAGAGTTCCTGTGTTAGCAAGGCGACTGGGGCACATCCATGGACCCCTCCGTGGGCAGGCTCACTGCTAAATATCGCAAGGAGGCGGGGCCTGGCCGGTCACTGGGGTGCCACCTTCGGGACGCGCTCTTGTCCCACTCCGCCCGTCTCCCCGCCTCCTGGCTGCTGTCCTCTTGGGTGATGCCTCTGCCTTGCAGCCTGCTGACCAGAGACTCCATCCGGGCTCTCACCACAGGCCAAAACAGCTGCTTGTCCGAGTTTTGGACCTGTGTCTCAGCGAGGGGGAAGGCAGTGCACGTTAGACGCGGGTGGCACTACCAGAAAGTGAGTTTCTTTGGTGGAGCTCCGGGGGTGGTCAGAACGTGGCCTCCCTCTGTTCGTTTGCCGCTGGTGCTGCGGCTTGTGGCTGGGTTCCAGGAAGGTGTCCACACAGGCCCGTGTAGCAATACACCGTCCATGTACACTGTCCCCACGGAGAAGGGAGCGGGTGTGTTTAATCCTTAAGGTCTGGTGCCCGCCTTGTCACTGCCCACAGGGGCAGAAATTTACGGCCTGCCCAGCAGCTGGAGCCGGCGGGACCTTGGAAGGCGACTGGTGTGGGGTGACTTGGGCGAGCCCAGAGGTCCGCCATGGCTTCTGTCTGGCGTGGTAGATAACGTTGGCACTTGACACGTTGCAGGTAGCCAGCACGGCATCCGCACTCATGATAAAAGGGGTTATTTATGAGGTGGCTGCACTTTCAGAGGCAGAAGAAAAAAAGTCTCGTAAATTACATGGGCTCAGGTTGGACTGGCTGGCATTTCTGAGAGGGCACAGAGGACACGCCAGGGATTAGATGGACATTCACCAGGAATGGGCAGGCTCTGGGGCCTGCCCAAGAGCTGCAGGACCATCGCGGAGCAAGGGTCACTGCCTTGGCCTGCTGGTCCCCAGTCCTCTGCGTCACCAGTGAGGTCCAGCAGGACCCTCCAGGGGTCCCAGCCAGTCTCCTATTGTCCAGAGATAAGTGAAAAACAAAGTCACGCTGTTCCACAAACGCAACATAAAGCGCTCTGTGTCTACAGCTGCCTGCCCGGCGTCTCAGAGCTTGGAAGGGAGGAGCCTGCGCCTCGCTGCTGCTTCCTGAGCTCTTCCCTCCGCACAACCAAGCACATGCTTGGGTGAATCGTGATAAGCATCCTTTCCTTTCATACTGAAAAATTGGTTATTCTATGAAATAATACATTAGGATATATACTGACCTAAGAATTGTTTTTTTTTTTTAATCCCACTACTTTGGGAGGCTGAGGCAGGAAGATCCCCAGTTGGAGATCAGCCTGGGTAACTTAGCAACTTGGTGAGACCCTGTTGGGAACTAAAAATTGAACATCTGATATATTCTAGAGATCCCTGCCGTGGGAGGGCCGAGGAGCTGAGAACCATGTCCTTGGAGCGCGGGCTACTGAAGGCTGACTTGCTTCCAATTCTGGTTCCTGAAGGTTTTGGGTTCCTGGATTCAGCTGGTTTTTCTAGATCTGTGGCTCGACGGCTCACTGCTAGGATCTCTGAGGGCTGGAGGCCTAGCTCGCCTCCCCCATGGTTCCGGCAGCCCCGGGCCGGTGGGATTCCTGTACACATCTCCTTGGGAAGGGAAGAGCTGAGATGACAGCCTCAGGTGACTTGCGTGCAGGGCTGCCAAGGGCTGTCCTGAGATGCCCATCTCCCACGAGTCACGTGATCATGCTCTGGCTCCTTGCTGACTGCAGAGCTGCACAGGATTTCCTTCATTCAGTCATTCAGTCATTCATCAAATGACTGTGCTGGCCCAAGTACAGAGGGAATGGGTGGTAGCTTTTCCTCTCTAACCAGAATGCTGCTTTTGTGACTTTGGCAGGGAAGGGACAGGTAAGGGAAAGTTTTATTGTGTCAGCAAATACGCAGATACACTCAGAAGGCAGAGGAGCCCCCTGAAGGGGCGAGTCAAGGACAGTTTTGAATGAAAAAGTGTATAAGGACAGGAATGAATTAAAATCCCTTGACGAAAATAGGGATCTAGGTCTGATTCTATGATAATCACAGTGGTGGATGGTAGAGAAGAGCTTGAAGAGCATTTTTTTTTTTTAAACAAGGTCTTACTCTGTAGCACAGGCTGGCCTAGATGTCAGGGCAATCCTCTTGCCTTAGCCTCCCAAGTGCTGGGATTACAGGCATGTGCCACCCTTTATACCTGGCTAGTTTTTATGTGGTGCTGGGAAATCGAATCGGGGCTTGGCTCACATAAGGCAAGAGGTCTAACACTGAGCTTCATGCCAGCTGGAAGAGCATGATGCCAGCTGTGATATGAGGAAGAAGTGGAGGATTTCGGAAGATCAGGTCACAGCCCTCGGTATGATGGTGCAAGGGTCATTCATGGCTGGTCGGTTGTGGGGGGTGGTGACAGGGAGAATATCACATTCTCATTGTGGGGACACTATGCTTAACACCCACAACTTACAGGAGGAGAGCTTTGTTTCTAGCTCACAGTTCGGGGGTCTCAGTCTGTCCATGTGGGGGGCTGGCAGTGGCTGAAGGGGGCAGCTGCTTATCCCTTTGCAGACAGGAAGGAGAGAGGGGAGAGACGAGGGTGAAGGAAGTCACGGACAAAACATGCCCTTCCAGGCCACACCCTATGTGACCCACCTGCCCCCACCTGGATCCATCCCTCGACAGCACGTGAAATCCACAGGTTCATTCACAAGACCCAACGACGAACCCCCCCATCCAGTCACCTCCCAAGATGTGAGGGTCTGGGGGACGTTCCAGGTGCACAGGATGGGTGTCTGGCTTACAGAATCTCCTCACACTGCTGATGGTTTGAGAGTGCCAGTGATGCCTGTACAAGGGGGAAAGTGGACAGCAGCTGGGCCAGGTGGTCATGTCAATGGCCCCAAGGAAAAGCATCCGGACATCTGAGAGCTCGCATCCCTTGCCAAGGACTCTTTCCAGGATCACGTGGCCACATCTGGTCACTGAGTCTAAGAGCACCCATGTGGGGACTGTCCTGTGTGATGGTTGGCCTGTATATGTCCCAGTCCAGTGTCAGGAAAACCTGCCTCTGGGATGCTGTTCCATGTTAGAGACGACCAAGGCTGTGTGACCTGTACATGTGTGGAATGGGATCCTGGGCTGCCTTTGTGCTGGAGGGAGAAAAGCAGTGAAGGTCGTGATTGAGCACGGCCGAGGCGGCTGGACCAGCTGGACCACAGCTGCTGACCTGGGTCAGTGCCAGCGCTGTCTGAGTCACAGTGTCCTTGCTGGGGCAGAATACCCAACATCCAGCAGACAGGAGGAAGGTTCACTTTAGCTCACAGCTTCGGAAGGTCTCACTGTCCATCCGTGGGGCAGCACATTGGTGAAGGCACTTGGCGGGGACCGGAGAGTGGCTCGGCCGATTATGGACAGAAGCCAAGTGAGGCCGGAGGAAAGTGAAGTCTGCAGACACAGGCAAGGCAGAGCTTCCGGGAAGAAGCCCCAACAAGATTTCTTCTTCCTCCATTTACCTACTTCAAGCTGCTTCCCCTCCCTCACTTCCTGGCCCAGAAGTCCAGGACACACCTGACAGCTCTGTGCTGGGCAAGCCTGAGTCTCAACAAATGGACACAATCCCTCCAGATTCAACCCCAAGCCCCCACGCTTCCAGCCAGGCCCCGCCTCCCAATAACACTCCAGACCCAAATGGCAGCAAGTATTAATTATGTAGAATTAAGTCACGTATAGTCAGCATACCACCAAAGTGTCAGAAGGCGCACGTGACTTCTCTAGAGTTGCAAAGACTCTGCACAGACCAACAGAACAGCCATGGCGGCAAAAGGCAGAGATGGGTGAGCAAGAGTGAAAACCAAAGTGCAGATGGCGGATGTGGCTGGATTCCTCTTGAAACTGTCCCATTGATTTGAAACAATTTCAAAAATTAAACTTTAGTGGTTTTTAAATATCAGGGTACAAGGTGAGCCTGGTGGGGCAGGCCTGTGGTCCCAGCAGTGTGGAGGCTGAGGTAGGAGAATGGCTGTTCAAGCCTAGTCTGAGCAATATCCTGTTGCAAAATGGAGAAACAGAATCTAGCAGGCGATATAGCTCAGTGCCCAGCCTGGGGCTTGATCCGCAGTGGCACAGGAAACGTTGGCGCGCAGTCAGCCAACTGGCTAGGCGGCCTGACCCCCTGGGTGTCTTTGTCGGGACAAGGCCCAAGCCTTTCTAATCCCTTTCTTCCCTCTCAAGTGGACATCACATGACACTAACCCGACCCCTCTGCTTACACAGATGGCGTGACAAGCTTCTTAACCGTGAAGAGCTGTGGACGGCTCTGGTGACATTTTAATCCAAACCTGTCCCCACCTCCTGGACTTTGTTTTGATCTGGAGGCTTTGGCCTTCTTCCCTGTGCAGTTCCTCATGTTTATAAACACAGCTGTGCAGATAGTGGCTCACAGCCGAATCTGACCTTCCCATGAGCCCCGTGGCCCGCAGGGTGCTCCATGGATAGGGGATTCCGTACAGACGTGGTGCAGAATGTGTTATGTGAACACTCGCTACCTGCACCCCTCCACGGTAGCCTCTCTTGTCCCTTGGTGCCTGAGGGTTGGTTCCTGAGCTCCGTGGACACCACAGCCTCAGGCGTCCCGTGACTTGTATAAAGTATACAACCCACACCACCTATCCCCATTCTTTTGGGCACAAAACTGGATTCATGCAAGACATTTTTTGATAGACTGGAAGTGAAGTCACCAGCACCCCTCCTCGGATCCGGCTCCGATCATCTGGCATTAGGTTCTCATAAGGAGCGTGTGACCTGGATCCCTGTGTGTGCAGTTCACAGTAGGATCTCTGCTCCTATGAGAATCCAGTGCCGCTGCTGATCTGATGGGAGCCAGAGCTCTGGTGGTCATGCAAGCTGTGGGACGTGGCTGTGAACACAGATGAAGCTTCCCGTGCTGGCCTGAGGCTCGCCTCCTGCTGGGCGCCCACTTTGGACCCTGACATGTGCGTCTGTTGCGTATGCATCATCTCTACCATGTGCATAATAACTGACAGGGTGTTGTGTGTGCCCATTGTCATTACAACATATATTGTAGGTTGTGGGGCATGACATGGAGCCCGTGGGTGTTCAGCGCAGACAGAACCTTTTCACATGCTTTCCACCTGCAGCAGATTGAGTCTGTGGATGTCAGACCCACAGGTGTAGAGGGCTGACTGTCTTGTTGCTGTCTGCATGTTACGGCAGAGGAAACTGAGGTAAGGAGAGGGAGGGTGAGGATTTGAACCGACACAGCCTACTATCATCAGCTGAAGCTGCCAGCTGGACCCGGTCCTGCATGGCTTCTGAGTTCTGCATCCCTGTTCCCGGCATTCTGCGGGGCAGCCTGAGATGTGCCTAGAGGAAAGAGAGTGTTTTAGAGAAGGTAAGGGCTCTGGGCAGTGGACAGTTGGAGCAGGGTCTGTCTAATCACAGCTCCTCAGTGCCTCAGGTCCTGGCAGGGCACAGGCAATGGCCCTGATGGCGGGCACAGGAAGACGCGGTCCTCCTCCTCTCCCGCCCCCTCCTTCACCCTGGTCCTTTTCTCCTGCGCCACTCCCTGTGGGCCATGTTAATACTGCATTTAGCCCCGCGTTCCTCCTGCGCATCTGTTGCCATTGGTCCCTGCCGTGTCCCTGGCAACCTTGATAGCTGTTGTAGCCACTGGCTTTCCGCCTCCACTGAGATCGGTGTTCTGGAGGACGGGAGCCGAGCCGTGGAGGCCTCCGGGACTTGGCCATTGAGCAAGGCCTCGGCCAGCCACACCTCCGGCTGTGCACTGTAGAAGGCCCACTGGGCATGGCAGCTGGCCAGGTGCCTCTAAGAGTTAAAAATTCCCTTGCCCAGGAGGTGCCCTCCCTGGGCTGGAGTGGCGCGCTCTACTCCCGGCCATGGACCCTCGAAGCTGAGCATGTGGTGTAGACCACAGAGTCAGTGACTCCATGCAGTGGCCACATCTGTGTGTGACTCTGGAAATGTTTGTTGAATGAATGTGTGAAAGATGGGTGGGCAGGTGACCCATCCCTCCTGGATTCCTTTGTCTGCTCAGCACCCTGTGGTGCCGGGAACTGTTCCCAAGGCTGCTGGAGTGGTGGGGATGGAGGCTCTTTTGGGGACAGTCCCGGAGTGAAGGCCCAGTGCGGACCCCACCTGAGCTGGGCTACTTGTATCCAAAATGCGTCACCCTCCAGGTGGAATAGCACCTTGGGCTTGGCAGCTGGCTTGTGAGGAGCTGCGTGGCGGAGCGGGGCTTCAGGCTGCTCTGTGTCATAATCTCCAAGCCTCCCCTGAAAGCCTGTGTTCGCAAGGTCAGTGTAGACAAGGCCCTGGGGCCAGCAGAGCGCTGCTTCTGCAGGCCGGACTTAACCTGTATGCCTGTCCTGGAGCCCTGAATCTCACCAGCCGGGATTGTTCCCTTCTTCCGCCTTTTCCCACGTTGTCTTCCCCACCTCCTCCCAGGACTGGTCCCTCCCTGTGTGGACTCCGTGTTTCATCCAACCCAGCAGCTCCGTCCCACACACAGACAGGACTTGGCCGTGTCATGTCGTCCCTGGCTGAGTCCCTGCTGCTGTTCCTTTCTCTTGGGATTTGTGATTTTTCTTTCCAGTGAAAACGCTCTTCAAGATTGCAGCATGCTCGTGCGTGTGCATGCACACACACACACAAACACACATGCTCACACTTGCACCATAAATTCGTTGCGGTATAGCCACTGTAGATGGGGACAGCAGGGAGATTAAAGATGATGCCAATTGGCGGGACCCGGAAGTAACCCACCAAGAAAAGGTGTCGTTCCCCCATGAGATGGAGGTGAAATGCAGCTCCAGGCTCTGTGGTTGTGCTCCGGCCTGTCACCCCTGAGGCAAGCTCGCGGGAGCTGTGCCAATGGGGACACCAGTGTCCCTGAGCGCACTGCCTCCCGTCTTCGTGACGTGGGGCACATTCCCATCAGAAAGCCACTTCTTCCTTTCAGAAGGTTGACAGACGTGATGCTTACACAGACACTGGCGGGGAGGGCTCCCAGCTGGTCATGCGGGCATGGGGTACTCACGGGGGTGGCCGCCAGCGGTGCATTTGGCATGTCCGGTAGCCTGTGCGCGGGTCTGTTTCCCTCGTCCGGCTGCGCCTAGGTTGGTTGGACACAGGTGACCGAGCGTCAGTCGCCCTCTTGGCCTCCAGTCAAGCAGCAGCGTGATGAACTTGTCCGTCTGGCTTGTCCTGGAAGGAGAGACTTGTCCTTGTTGACACATTTTTGAGAACTTTTGTGCCTGAATTACTGAGGTTTTTCCATTTATGTGCTGTGCACTTTGGTGGGGCCTTGTCCGAAGAGGGAGGGTGTGGGGTAAAGGAGTTGGGGTGTGCTCCTCCCCCACGCTGGGACTCTGACTGGCCACCCAGGCCCGATCCTCTGATTGCCTGACGCCTCCTCTTCCGAAAAAGAGGGGTCAGCCTTTCTCGTCTGCCTCCCTCACACAGAGTGTTGTAGATCTGACCCAATCTGGCCAGGCTCGGCAGCACAGGCCCTTCATCCAGGCACGCTGGGAGGCTGTGATGCTTGTGACTGCCTCAGATCTCGTGCAGAGCCACTGGCACCACCACCTCGTCTTCTGTCATTCTTTTGTTTGTAAAGCAACCTTTGAAGACAGGGGCTCCAGCCTCCACTCTTGGGAGGTTATCGTGGGGGCTCAGTGCCGCAAAATAATTCACGTGGCTACTGAATGTCAGAGGTGGGATTTGAACCCAGGTCTTATGATTCCAAGTCATGGCCCCTTTCTCCTCTGTGTGAGCTATGAGTGTGTTACAGTCGCAGGTAGTAAAAGGGGCTCCTAGTGTCACGTGTGAGGTTACAGTGTTGATGTGGGTACCCCCTATGGCTGGCCCTACAGCGTTTGGGTGACCTGACACCCCCGCCCCCCCCACACTCCCCATGGCTCTCCTGGGGCTTGTGTTTGGGGTCAGCTTTGTCTGGGCACCATGACTGACCGACATCCCCAACCCTTGCCACCAGCGGAGCTGACGTGGGCTGGGAAAGAACGTGGTGGAAAGGCAGGTTCACTGCTCCTGTCTTGCTCCCTGGGGACGCGGGACCTCTCAGACGGCTGTCTTGGTCCCACCGCCGTGGGCGTCCTACATAAACACTCTCACAGACTAAACACACATTACCACGTTGGCCAGTGGAGCATGGTCCAGGAGCGGGCCAGGCCGGTCCCCAGGGTCGCAGCCCGACGTGTCATTCCTGATGCCAGCAGGCTGGCCCGGACAGAGGTGTCTAGCTGGGAGGGGGCTGTGCGTTGCCCTCCCAGTCACGGGCAGCTTCTTAGGATGCTCATGTCCATCCTGATCTCTGTGGACCATCCTTTGGGGGGCATAGGCAGAGAACAGTTCTGGAAATGTCAGGAAGAAATGCATCCACTGGGGGCAGCTCTGCCAAGGAAAACACGCTTAGGTTTCCAAGGCATTCCCACCCTAGCGGGGAGGCTGGCAAGTCCCTGGATTTGCCTGGAGGCTGAGCACTTTTCCATGCTGCCCCACACCCCTTCATTGGCACTTGAGATCCAGCCCGGTCATCACACCGAGCCACATCCCCACTCATTTTCAGTTTGGATTTTGAGGCCGAGTCTTGCTAAGTTGCCCAGGCTGTGTTCAAACTTGGGATGCTCCTGCCTTGGCCTCCCAGAATGCTGGGATGACAGGTCTGCACCACCAGGCCCAGCCACCAAGCCCTTGGTATGACGTGCATGCGGCCAGCTCTGAGTCCAGTCCCCCGTGGACACCAGCGTCACAAAGTGGCCGCAGCTTAGACCTGTGTCTACCGGTGTCACCTACGAAACCTTCCTGGTCATAGCCAGAAGATTTGCAATGGCAGCAGACACCACATCCCACAGGACCCTCCCTTTTCCTGCTCAGGAGAACCTAGTCCCTGCCCAGGCCTTGAGCTGTGGACTCTGCCGTACGTGACCCTGGTGGCTAAGGAGCTGTGCCCTGCCCCACAGAGCTCTATATAAGGGTGTACTCTGGAAACAGGTCACGTGGCGAGCCCATGTCTGTGGAGGAGGCATCTCCTCTTTGAGTCTGTGGAGGCCTGAATCCTAGGCCTTCAGCCTCCCTAACTGTGAGCAGGAAGTTCCTATTGCTTACATGTAAAAAAGAAATAATGATATGATATTGGTCATTGCAGGCCCCGTGAGTTTTTAATGTCAGTAACAAGTACTTTAAAACATCTTACTCTGCCCTCTCAAGGGTGCGGTGACAAAGGGTCTACTGTTCTCTCCCAGTGACAGAGAAAGCAGGACCAAGAGCCTGACTGGCCCAGGGTCACACAGGCAACAGATGGCTGTCCTGGAATGTAGGCATCACGTTCCCAGGCCTGCACATGGTAGCTTCCTGGCATAACCAAGAAGGCAGCTTTAGAATGTATGGTTAGGGTTATTTTAAAAGTCCCATCCCTGGTCCCTTACCTGTGTCCACGCTGTGCGTGATTTACAGTGTACAGTGGCCTGGAGCTGTGTGTGTGCAGGCTACACAGAATTGTGTGTGCCTAGGCTGCACATGTGTGGGCTGCACAGGGCTGCGTGTATGCCTAGAATGCTCAGAGCTGCATGTGCCCAGGTTCTGCATAAGTAAGCATCTGTGTAGTAGAGGGTTGTGGTCCTTTTTCTAATTGATATATTAAACAGATTTGTCACCTGGAAGCCCAGCTGAAAGGAGAGATGGTCTTTTCCCAATGACTAGCTCATTTTGAGAGTATCTTGGGAAATCTGGTATTGCCCTAGGACAGATGGGCTGCTCACCACTATAATTCCAGTGCAGGCCGAACCCCTAGCCCAATGAAATGTGAAATGGAAGGCAGTGATTGAGTCTGGAGATATGGCTGGCCATCTGTAACCCCATAAAATGAATGTTTGCTTCCCCTCCAAATTTACATGTTCAAATCCTACCCCACTGTCGGGCTCAGTGGCATAGGCCTGTAATCCTAGTGCTGTGGGAGGCTGAGGCAGGAGGATCACAAGCTGAAGCCCCAGTTTGGGCAGCTTGGCAACTTAGTAAGACCCTGTTTCTAATCAAAACTAAAAGTGATTTGGAGATGTAGCTTAGGCATCGACCTCCAGTACCACAAAAAATAACCAACTAGACGTAACCTAAATCCTCATCGGTGGTGGAGGAAACCAGGGTTGGCTTAGAGAAAGAGTTGTGACGAGCCAGGCACACAGGAAAGGAGGGGCAAGAACTAGATTGGGCTCATGCCCATGGGGAGCTTTGCAGAAAGGTGCTTCTTAATGCCCTGCACACAGTGGCTGACTTTTCCTTTTCCCATTCTGCCCAAGAGGGAAAAGTTTGGCTTGAGCTCAGGTCACAGGAGAAAGTTCCATCCAGATGGTGAGAATGGAGCCTGGCTTGGGCCGTGTAGTGGAGAGAAGAGCCACCATATTGAAGACTGCTCCGTGTCCAAACCTGAGCTCGATTTGCCCCGTGACATGGTCTGGTGTGATGCTGCTTCTGCACCTGGGGTGGCTCAGCTCTTCGCCGAAACTCACATAGCTGGTTTTCCCATGGTGGTGGAATGGAATTCTTTTTCTGCTGCTCTTCTGCCAGGAGGAGTTAGGCCCCGGTGGGCAGTGTCTGCAGGCTTAGCTTGTGCTGGAATCCTCCCAGGTGCCAAGGACCCTCTTGGTGGCTTGGCTGGTTCTTTCAAAACTGGAAGGATTTCATATCATTCCCAGAGACCGGGGTGGGAGGGGGGTAGCCTGGGGACTTGGGAGTCTCCAGTGCTTTTCTGCTTATTCAATGCCCCGGTCTAGGTTGCGTCCTCCTAGGTTATATGGATCGAGAAGAGTCAGTGTGTAGCCTGTGGACAGAAGGATGGTTTCATGGGGTATTTGGGAAAGTCCTTGTTTTTCTTGAGCCAGTCTGGTGGTTTGATGTTTGTCTTATCAGTGCAAAGTGTCTGGAGGGTTCTGTCCTTATTATGGTGTCACAGCCACCTCCATCTTGGCTGTACATTCAAATGCCCTGAGGTCCTCATCTGCCCTGTGGAACATCCTAGTGGCCCCTGGTAGAGCCAGTGCCAGGCCCCCAAATTGTCATTTTTAGCAGATGTCATGGATGAACATCCAGGCAGGCCAGTCTGAGAGCTGGTTGCCCATCCCACATGTTTAAAAGGAATAAATGAAGGACACTTTGAAGGTTCAAAGTCTTCAGAACCTGCAGCAAAGGAATCAGAACTGGGCATTGAGATGTCATCAAAGCCATGAACCCCCAAGGCCTGGGTCACCACTCTTGATGGGACAGGGTGCTAATACACGGCCCAGAGCCTTCACGGAACACATAAACAACAGACCCACAAGTTTACTGCAAGGTCACGGCACCTCCAGAGGTCACGAGTTGGCTGAAGTCTCAAACTTTGCATCTTCTCTGGGGTTTGTGCCAGCCTTTGTACGAGTTCAAAACCCAGGATCGACGGCAGCAGAGGCGAAGGGATCAACTCAGCGGCCTCTCTCTGCAGCGCCGGAAGGAGCGTGGCTCACTTTCCCAGGAAGCCAGGGAAAGAGGCTCGCCCGCCAGGTTCCGTCACCTGGTCCTGTGCGTTGCTTGAGTCTCCATAGACCGTGGAAGGTAGTTGGAGAGCTGCATTGATTTTTGCAGCAGACCTTTTTGGAACAGGACGAGGTGGCCGGCACTGCCCCGGGCCGCTGGCTCTGTTGACCCAGACGCTGTCCTTAGTGCCGACATTCTTGTGGTGAAGACAGGCAGTACATAAATAAGTGGAGAGTAATAAAGACGTGCCGGCTAGCGATAAGGAAGCGGGGAGCACAGTGGCGGAGGGGCACAGGCACAGGCCGGGACAGCCCTGTAGGGGCCTGGCTGGTGGGGCTAGTGCCATGGAAGGGCTGAGAGATGACATGGGCCCCTGAGTAGCAAAGAAGTGGGGAGACGTGCGTGTGACCCCCAAAGACGATGCCTGTGACTTCTCTCTATCCAGCCTCTCCCAGGCCTGAGCTGGTTTGTGATTGGATGTTTTTTGACCGACACACCTCCCCTACCTGGTTCCTTCTGGTTATAGAAGCTTCAGGTCCAACCAGCCCTGGATCTGCCCCTGTGAACACACAGCACACAGGCCTGGGGACAGCCAAGAGGTCGGGGTGTTCAGAGATTCCCTGTCCTGCTCCCCAGGCAAGAAGGAAGGGTGTGGGGGAGCTCCGCCTAGCGCCATGTGTGGTGCTGGGTTTGTTCCTTTGTTCAGTGACACTGTGTTGCAGGTGGGTACCGCTGCACAGGAGCTGGATCCAGCTCCTGTTCTCATGGGCTTGTGGTCCAGTAGAGAGAAACAGAAAGTTGGCACATACGTGATCATCAGGTGGAGATAGTAGAAAGTGAGCCAACCGTCGGGTGGGGAATGCGGAGCCACTCATGGGCCAGGCATGGAGGGTCTGCTGGTTTCCAAGTATGGGCAAGGGGGGGCTCTCAGGGCAGCACCAGCTGATGGAGGACCAGCGGAGGAGCGTGGGTTTCACTATAACAGCAGTAGGTGGCTTAGGATGACCTGGGGAGCAGTGCAGCAGCTCACAGGCCTCCATGCTGACTCTGGCTGGGCCGTGAGGACACGTTGGAGCATCATGGTGCAGGGTGGAAGGACATAAGCACAGCCCCCCTGCGTGGAGCCGGGGAGCGGGTGGCAGAGAGCCCGCCTGGAGCCTGGTTCTCCATGGGACAGGCCAGGCAGGGCGGGGAGGTTACAGAGGTCAATGTGTGCATGTCCCAGGAGGCCTGAGGAGGGAGTATCTATCCATGGGGACTCCTGAGGGTCCCTGCCAGTGGAGCAGGGGCGATGCCCAGGATATCTAGCTTTGGGGCATTTGGGGGAGCACTCTGATGAAAGTATGGGTGACGGGCAGGACAGGGATTTGTCTTGGAAACAGCAAGAGAAAGTTGTCGCTCTGTGGCACATTCCTGGCGGGCGCTCTCAGGAAGGCAGGTGGTTAGGATTAGAGGATGAGGGGGTGCCCCGGGCCACGTTGCAGAGGAAGCAGGTAGGTTTTACTTGGTATCCTGTGGGTTGGGGTCAGGGGGCCATGGCAAGGATACCCTGTGTGATTTAACGAGGTCACCTGGATGCCCTGGGGAGGTGCTGTGTCCGAGCCGTGTCTCCTGTCTCCCACATTTTAGCCGTGTGGCCCTAGAAAGACCTTTCTTACCCCACGGACCTATCTGTAATGTAATAATGATGGCACCACCTACCCTGGTTGTGGTGGAGAGAGTGTGCACATCGTGCTTGTTCTGGTGGAGACCTGAAGTGTCTCTGAAGTCTCCTGTGTCCAGGGATGGGGTCTTAGGGGACTGCTTCACAGGACGCTGTGCTCCACAGGGGATTCCTCCATGGATGGGTCCGTGGCTGGCTGTCTGTGAGCAGGTGGAGCCTGTTGGATGTGGGTCCCTTGGGGTGTGGGGGTGACCCAGAGAGGTGTGCTCTTGTCCTGGGCTTCTCTTCCTTTGTCTGTCTGCCTGCCTCTCTGCCTCTGGCTGTTAGGGCTGAGCACCTGCCCCCTGCCATTCCCTTCCACTGCCTTATAGGGGGCTGACTTTGGCCTGAACCTGTGGAGTGACCCATCTAGGTGCCGAACCCTGGCTTGAGCTGTGTATTGGTCACTTTCCTATCACTGAGATAAACCCCCTAACACCGCAGCGCAGAGGAGGACAGGCTTATTTTGGATCTCAGTTCTCAGAGGTTCAGTCCATAGTGGGCTGGCTGCAAGGCAGCATTGTGGAAGGCATGGCAAGGACAGCTGCCACCCCATGGCAGCCAGGAGGCAGAGAGAGGAGGAGGAGCCGGGACAGGAACATACTTTGAGCTGGACATGGTGCAGGCCTACCATCCCAGGACGGCGGGAGGCTGAGGTAGGAAGATCGTAAGCTCAAGTCCAGGTTGGGCAGTTTTAACAACTGAGTGAGATCCTGTCTCAGAATCAAAACTAAAAGTGGCCTGTGGTGTAGATCAGCGTGAAGGCGCCGGGCTCAGTCCCTAGGACACCTACCTGTGCACACACCCACATACCCACACACCCTTCTAGGTCATGACCCACCTCTGCCCAGTCCCACGTCCTCACAGCACAGTCAGCCGTGGACTTGGCTGTGGATGGACTTAGCAATGAGCACTGTGCCCCAGGACCCCATTGCCTTCTGAAAGCCCTGCCTCCGAAGACAGGAAAATATTGGGAGACACTTTATTTTAATGTATGTATTTATTTATTTATGGTAGTAGGGATTGAGCCCAGAGCCTTCACACCAAGCTATGTCTCTGGCCCATCTTTATTTTTGATTTTGAGACAAGGTCTTGCCAGATCACTACCTACTGATTCTCCTGCCTCACTCAGTCTCCCTGAGAGCTGGGTTACAGGCCTGTCCCAGTGGTGTCGCTAAGACATTTAGGATCTAGTCCAAGCCCTAACAGGCAGGATGAACAAAAGGCTGAGGTGAGGGATAGAGCCAAGGAATGGTACGTGGCAGGTGGCTTTGGGCTTGATTGTGTTGTGGCAGTGGATGGAGCTAAGAATGTTCATGAGAGGCACCAATGGGCAGCCCAGGCAGGGGTGGGTGGTGGGCTGGGGCAATGAATGACCCACGCCGGGGTGGGCTGTGGCAGTGGGCTGGCCAGGCGAGGGTGGACGGTGAGCTGGGGTAGTAGGTGGTCCAGGCCAGGGTAGATGGTGGGCTGGGGTAATGGGCGTTCAGGACAGAGTGGACTGTGGGCTGGGGCAGTGAGCAGCCAGACTGGAGTGGGCTGTGGGCCTGGAGCAGTGGTCAGCAGCATCCAAGCCCCTGGGACTTGGTCACGGTGCCTTAGGGGGAGGGAAGGGTAGTGGCCGTAGCGTCACAGTACAGAGAGTTAGCAGACACAGGGGCCTCGGCATAGGACCCCAGGGACTGCTGGCTTGAGTGGAATTCCGTTCACATGTCTGAAGGGCTTTACAGATATTAATTTTACTTTTTTTAATTGCAAAGAAGCTTTTAAAGGAAAAAGGAAAACTCTTAAGTGAAGGGCTAATCCACAGGGGGAGTTGCTAATGCTGGCATAAATTTTTTCTTTGGCAGTTTTTTTTCTTTAATTTCTCCCTCCCTCAGATAATCTTATCTCAACTGTGAATCAGAAATCTTATTTATAGCTTTTCCAAGGAGAATGATTTTGAAGGGGGCCAGATTCTCTGCCCTTTGGACTTATTCGTATTTTAAAAACAGATAAGTAACCCCTCCTTTTTCTTGGGAGAGACAGTTAAAATATTAATTTAAAAACAATGATTGTGAGCTGAAAGGGGGCATAAATCAAAAGCCGAGAATGAAATTCAGCTGCTTCCTATGTTTGTAGGGTTTTTTTTTCTTCTTTTCTTAGAGGGAAACTAAAAACGCCAGCCTTCCATGTTTGCTCTGGGACAGGAGGGGGCTTATTGGATCTCCATCCTGCAGAGGGGAAAGAGGGGGCAGGAAGGTGTCCTTGTGACCAGTCCCCACCCCTTCCCAGGGTGGCAGTGGAGGCAGGAACTTAGCACTTGAGGCTGCAGGACAAGTGAGACACACAGCTAGTGGGTAGGAATTGGGATGGAATCACAGACTATGGTGTGTTTTAGAAAGACGCATCACAGGTGGCCTATGGATGTGCCGGATCGAATGTCTTCTGCTTGCAGTTTGACACTTTTGGCTGGTGTCTGTTGAAAAATTATAAGGCTGTTATGGTTTATATCAAAAATGTCCCCCAAAGATCCCCTGTGTTGGAAGGTGATGGGATCACGGGCGCTATGCTCATCAAGGGATTCATCCATGGGTGGGTTCCTGTGCTTGAAGGAGGTGGGTCCCAGGGTGTGTCTCCCCATCTGTCCTTCCTTTCTCTCTGTCTCTTTTTTTCTTTTTTCTCTCTCTGCTGCTTGTCTACCATAGCATGAACAGCTATTCTCCACCATTACTACTTCTGCCTTGATCCAGCCAACCATGCATGGACTGAGACCTCTGACACTATGAGCTAAAATAACCCTCTTCTCCTCTAAGCCCTGGTGTCAGGTCTGGTGTCCCACCCACAACAAGGAGGTGAGTGGAGGCCTGGCGAGCCCGTGGGCTGTTCTCTGGCTGGGAGCTTGCCCAGATTATACACAATGGCTACTTGGCTGTTGTCTTTGTACTACTGGCTCCTTCTGGGTCTTCTTAAGAGTCACTCAAAGGCCTGCAGTGACCCCTGTGCCCTGGCTTCACCCCATGGCCAGTGGTCCTAGGTTGCCATTTCCCATCATTGCAGGCCCTTTGGCATGGAGGTTCCCTGTTCACCAGGAGTCCTGAGCCACGTGTAGCTCAGATACGGCTTTGTTTCCTCCTTAGGACATGCAGTTCTGACTCCCTTCGCCTCTCTAGAACTGCAGCCCAGGGACTCAGCGCCGTAGGGCTGGACGTGGCTTCTGTGTGGTGGTGCAGTATGCCTGGAAAGCCCTTGGTGCTCCCTCCCCGCGCTCCCTGCCCTCTCCTGTCGCAAGCTCCTTGGCTCTGGCTGGGACCCTCTGCTTCCTCCCCTGTGAGGCCCCTGCTGCCCAGGTGTCCCAGGCAGTCTTTGCTTGAATCTGGACAACAGAAACTTAAGAGTTTGGCTCCGGCGAAGGTGCACGCAGTGGCAAGCGAAGCGTCAGATCACCCAGTGTTTATTTTTTTCTTTGAATTCATATTCTGAATTCCAATGGTGAGAATTAATGTCTTCGGAAAGAACTGGTATTTCTCTTCTTTGCCAAAGGAAGTTGAGCTCCATCTGAATACAGGAGTTCCACCATTCCAGGTTTTGACTCTCTTACATGCATCAGTGATCTGGATGTTGGTGGCAGCCCAAGGCTCACTGGAGAAACAGAAAATCTTCCCTTTTACTGTTTTCTGTGTCGATAGTGTGCGGGTTTCATCCCCATGATCAAGTGGCTGCTGAAGCCTTATCCATGATACCATTGTGCCACAGGGGCATGTGTCAACTCTGCCTTTTACAGCTTATGTTGCAGCCTCAGAACACCTTTGTACACCTCGCTGGCCAGGCTTGGCCCACACAACCACATCTAGGTAGCTGTTGCCAGTCGTGTGCCCTGCAGAGGACAACTAGGGCTCTGTAGGGCAAGCTGATGCTGGGTGGGCTGGCAGAGGGCATCTCTCCAGCTGGTCTGTCATGGGGACTTACTGGCTCACTGCTGCCAGCGCACAGAACGCACTGCGACTTGGAGCCAATTGTGAAGTAACTTTCAGCTTCTCCCTCCCTGTCCCTCCACTGGGTTCCTGTTGCCCCCCTCCCAAGGACCGGACGTGGTCTGTGGCCGCCTGCAGGAGCAGGGCACCCCAGTGGAGTAGCATTTGGCTGTATGTTGTGTGCTCAGAGTTGGTTCTGCCCAGCCCCGGCTTCCATACTGATCTGACCCGTGCACCCTCCCCTGGGCACAGCTGGGCGTTGGGTCTGCTGGCAGGACCAGCATGAGCCATGGAGGTGTTCGTCACTAGCCTCCTGGTCCAGCTCCAGTTCCCGTGGTCCCTGTCCTGGACAGTGTCCAGCCCTGACACCAGCAGCCCCAGGTGTCCCCCTGGGTCCCCTCTTGTGCAGACTACCCCTACCACACACAGCTCGTGGGAATCGCCTTCCATAATGCCCTAGCATTGATGCCCCGCCCCACCCTGTGGCACTAATCCTTGACAGTGCTTATCCCACACGATCACTGGGAAGAATCACCGTGCCCTGAGCTCAGAGATGGACTGTAAACCCACAATCTAAGCTCCTTCGTCTCTAGAAGCCTGGTTGCTTTATGTCCCTAACTTATTTTAACTTTGATTTTGAGCCAAGGTTTTGCTAAATCTTCAATTTCCCAAGCTGGACTAGAACTTGCCATCCTCCTACTTCGGCCTCTCAGAGTGCTGGGATGGCAGGCTTGCCTTACCACGCCTTGCCAGATCTGGTACCATTTGCACTGGGAAGAAGAAAGAGTTTCCCCAAGGGGAGCCTCAGGGGCCTGGAGACCTACCCTCTGCACCCAAGCCCTCTGCATGCTTGGAGCAGCAGCCTGCGGCCAGGAGCCCCCAGGGATAGGGTCCCCTTTGTGCAGAAGTGACTGGGAGATGCCCGCCTGCCCCTGGGCTGGAATGCTGGGCTTTGCCCAGGGCTTTGTTTTGCATAGGAAGAGGCCTTGGTGCCGATGAGCCTTGCACTGGGGCTCCGCAGAGCGGAAGGATGAGCCGGGCCTGGCGTCCCTCCATTGCTGAGGTCCGAGGCCCAGGTGTGGGACCCGTGTGAGTGTGCTGTGGTCATTCTCCCCCCAACCCCTTAATGGGGCCTGTGATTTTGAGATGGTCTCCCTGAGTCACTACATTGCCCAGGCTGGACTTGAACTTGTGATCCTCCTGCCTCAGCCTCCCAGAGGGTTAGATGACAGGGCTGTGCCACACAGCTCTGCTGCTTTGACACGTTTGAGTTTTGTGCAGGTGTGTGGAGTTCCCTGCAGATCTGCCTGGTGTGTGAAGCAGGGTCCACCCGAAATCCCCGCCGGTTCTCCAGACAGTCACTGCTCCTGTGGACCGGAGGAGAGGGCGGGGCCAAGCGTGTCTCTTAGGTGCCGGGTCCCCATCCTGGACCCTCCATTCCCTCTCCTGAGCAGGACGTTCACAAGTTCGAGCCCAGCCTGGGCATCTTAGTGACTTTGTGAACGCCTATATCACAATAAAAAAGACGTGCTGAGGATGGAGCTCAGTGTGAAAGCCCTGGGCGCCACCACCCATATGTACCACAGGGGGAAAAAAAGAAGGAAAATGCTGATGTGTAAGTTACTTTTTAATTACATTTTGTCTCTTCAAGGCCTGTGAATTGATGGGCGCACCTGGGCCTCCTGTGCACACCCTTCGTGCTTCTCCATCTGTATGTCATTTACAGGTAGATGGCAGGAATTTTTTTCTATTAGACCATAGAAGGTGAAATGGTTATATATGTGATCTCATATTAATAATTCTCTTTTAGGAATCTCTTCAAGGAAAATAGCCTAGGGTGTGGACAGCTATTTATGGAGAAAGTTATTAATAACAGTCTCATGTACTGTCCCAGCAGAACTAGGCACTGGAGCCCTGGCAACATAGTAGCGATGACTTCAGTCTGGCGTAACGTGAAATGGTAGAGAAGGAGCAACGTGCACGCAGGCTTTGTTCCTGTGTGGCACGTTCAAAAAAGTAAATATCAAAGCAGAGGGAAGACAAATGATGTTAATCCCTGGATTACAGGACTATGGGGGTAGTTTGTATTTTCTCCTGGCTATTTCTCTAGGTGCAGTGAGTATATTTTTCTTTTAATAAATATGTGTGCAGTCTTCAAATGCATCTGAGATGCAGCGTCCTGTACCGAGCATCAGACACATTGATGCTGAATTCCCTGCTTCCTGGGCAGCACCGCGCCTTGTCCTGCCGTGCACACCTGCTAGCTCTGTGCGTGGCCCCTGGGGCATCCACGGACCGCTGGCAGGGGCCGTGTCACCAGCCCTGCGGGTGAGCACAGCAGCACAGATCTGCTTCACCTGGGTTGGGAGTTTCCCAGATGTGATACAGACCCCTGAGTAAGAAAGTGAACCGAATTAATGTCCTTGGACTGTCGCATTGTGACGGGGAGAATCCAGCAACACTCCCTTGCTCTGCTGCCATGGGCCTCCTGGGGGACCTTTCAGATCGCTTCCTCCAAATCCTGCCTTCTCTCAGCTCCTGGGGGTGAGACCCAGACACACAAGCAAAAGGAGGAAAAGAAACAGTCGTGGATACAGCTCTGTGAGGAGGACCCGAGTTTGGTCTCAGTATCATCACGAAAAAAAAAATTGCCTGAATTCAGACGATTTGGACCCAAACTGGAGATCGAGCTGAGGCCGTCACACTGGGCTATAGCCTTAGCCTGTTTTTTTTTTTTTTTTTTTGTCTTGATTTTGAGACACTATCTCACCAAGATGCTACGTTGTTCAGGCTGGGTTGGAACTTGTGATCCTCCTGCCTCAGCTTTCCAGAGTGCTGGGATGCCAGGCCTGTGCCACCTGGGCCTGTAGGGATAAGACTGTAACCTGTAGGCTGCCTTAAGTATTGAAAGAGCTGAGGTGGGTAGCACAGCCCGACTACGGCTTGACGTGGAGTGAGCCCTGTTTGCATTAGTGTTTTGGGACTTACCATGTCTCGTTGATATCTGCTGAATTTAGTAGTGAGGTGCTGTGTTACACGCCAGGGCAGCCTGACCACCGGGGGAAAGGAGAGCGCTACCAGTTCTCCATCTCTTGCTGGAGTTAATATGGACATAAAATACGGAAAACATATATTGAATACTGCCAGGAAGATAAAAATAAATCACCTGCAAAACTTCCTTTGAAAGGCTTCCATAAATCTTATAAAAGCCAGGCCAGGTTTGCAGACTGCTGCTTCGATTGTCGGGAATGTTCCAGGGGAGGACTGGGAGGGAGGAGGCCTGGGCCTCCCCGCGGGGTGTGTGGCCCTGGGAAGTGGACCTCCAGCTCCCTGAGGGTGTGCGCGGGGGCCTGCAGTGGGTGTGGTGGTGGGGGGCACCAGCAGAGGACTGAGCCCTAGTTCCTGTCCTACCCACGCCAGCACTGGGAAGGCAGGAGGGACCTGCAGGCTAAGGGCTCAGGCCTAGCATTCGTGGGCCACATACCGGGCCTCGTGGTGCGGCCCTAAAATCCCTGCGCTCTGGGAGGCTGAGGCAGGAGGATTGCGAGGTAGAGCCCAGCCTAGGCAACTTAGCAACAGAGTGGGGTCCAGTCTCAAAATCTGAACTGGAAGGTGTCTGGGGATGTAGCTCAGTGTGAAAGCCGTGGACTCAATCCTGGCACCACAGAAAGAAACAAAAACAAAGTGACCCTTTCTCACACACCCTGCCTCAGCCTAGAGCCCTCACACGGCTCAGCCACCGTGGCTGAGTCTGGAGCCCAGATGAAAAGCTCTTTCCCCCTGGGAGAATCCTCTGGCTCTGCAGATGGCTGTTTCCTTCTTTGCCTGGTGCCCACCTATTCGGCTAACCCCTTCTGCCTGTACTTCTGGGGGACCCCCCCACCTGCCACTCAGATACTTACATCTGTCACCCTCATTCTGTTAGCGAACCCCTCCGACATTCTTGTCACAAGCAGACCAAGGCTCAGAGAGGTTGAACAATATTCCTGTAGACACAAAGCCACGTGACACTCCAGCTTATGTACATTTTCCTCTGTCCTTGGCTCCCCCTGACGTCAGCTGTCACTTCCTGCTCAATTCGGCTCCTCCCGCAGTGCTGTGCACAGTGTGGGGGGCTCAACGTGTCTCTCTATTCATTTGATGAATGGTGTACCATCGAAGCACTGTGTCTTGGGTGCTGGCGTTAAAGGCAGATGTTTATTGAAGAAGGCAGGGATGTGGCGATAGCCTTTCTGGTTTGCTTGGTCAGGTAGGGTCCGCGGACTCCAACGCCAGCCGGGGCAGTGGGTGTGAAGCCAGTTAGAGAGAAAGGATGGGATCCACCGGGAGGGAAAGGCGCTGTGGCTGTGGATGCCATCACGGTGTTGAGACAGGGACCACAGCGTGACCCTGGCCGGTGGCGGCCCTGTTGGAAGTGGGCCTCGAGCTAAGAGACTGTTTTTTCATGAAAAGCTGGGAAACCAGACTGACCTGTGCCGTTGTCACCAGCACGGGGGTGATGGAGGCACCTGGCGCCTCCCACAGGAGTTGCGGAGAGAGACCTGCACCCGTGAACCCCCTCAAGACCCTGCTCCTTGCTTCAGACACACTCGTCCTGTTGTCCTGGCCACTTTCTGAAGCAGTTCTGGGAGTCCTTTTCCCTGAGTGTTTTTATAAAGTGTGATCAAAAATACCGTGGCTGCCAATGCTGAGTCCCATGCAACAGAGAGGCAGCTCTAGAACACACGGTGGGGTCCCCACGTGCTGCATTCACCAGATCTGGCACCGCATGACTTCAAGCTCTTCCCCGAAGTCCAAAGGACCATCAGAGGTCAATGGTTTGATTCCATTTGGGACATGGAAGCAGCCATGGCACGTGGGGTGACTAGTGAAGTGTGTGGGGGAAAGGGGCCCGCACATTTAAACATTCACCCCATTTGCTCATCCTACCTCCTACTCCAGCTTTTTGAAAAGAGAATAGCAACTCAAGACCCAGTGGCCCCTGCCCTGAAGGGAGCTGGGCTCTGGGAGCCACCTGCCCTCAGTCCTCCCTGGAGGCCTGGCTTTGTGGCTGTCCCTGTCCCCCGTACCCCCGCCCCCCGCCCCCCCTCCACCCCCGCCTTGTCTTCCTTCCTGCCACTGTCTGGAGTGACTACCCCCTCTCCTTCCTCCGCAGAGAACCCCAGTCTTGCTCTGATGTTAAGCTTCTCGTCTTTATCGTGATGAACAGGGGAGCAGGTGGTGCAGGGATCTGAGAAGATGAGCCCTCCCGGGCTGCCCTGAGAGTGTACTTATGACCGCAGCCTCAGGTCCCCCCACCCAGGATAACGAATGGGGTGCCCGGGCTGGGTGACCCTCTTCCCCCGGGGACCTCTCAGCAGATCTGGGAAGGCAGAGTTCGTGACACCTCCTGAGGCTTTTCCCTTCGGCTTTGATTTTGTGATGTCAGATGAACAGTGACGCCTGCAGGGGCAGCTGTGGAAGGTGACCCTTCCTAGGCTGCATCACACCGAGGGGCAGGGCTCCTGGGGCATGATGGGAGGACTGTCAGCAGGCAGGCTTGTGATTCCCAATAGCACATTAAGACATTTTACCTCCCTGAGCCTCAGTTTTAGGATCTGTAAAGTTGGTTTGCACTACAGGACAGGTGAGATGTCTCCCAGCCCCAGGGTTTTATTTGCATCAGAGTTTTTTCTTCATTATAACAGGTGTTGAATAACCACATAAGTTAAATACTATAAATTGGGTGTGGTGGGCCACGTCTTCAATCCCAAAACTCTGGGTGGCTGAGGCAGGGAGATCGCAAGTTTGAGCCCAACCTGGCACTTTAGCAAGTCCTTGTTGCAAGAGACACAGCAAAACAAAAAGGCTGGGGTGTGGTCTGGGGAGGCCCCATGTTGGGGGTGTGGGGTCTGGGGGGAGTCCCTGGGCTGGGGGTGTGGTCTGGAGGAAGGCCCTGGTCTGGGGGTGTGGCCTGGGGAGATTCCCTGGTCTGGGGGTGTGGCCTGGGGAAGAGACCCTAGGCTGGGGGTGTGGTCTGGAGGAAGGCCCTGGCCTCCTCCCCAGCCCTGTGAACACAGCACAAGCAGGTGCTGGGGATGCAGGTCACTGAGGAGGCTTTGGGCCCAATCCCTCGAATCGCTAAGTAAATAAATGAATAATAAAAATACAGCAGTTGTCCCCAGCAAACCGTTTGCCAGGTGGCGGTGCTTGTCCCGCTCTGCCGCTGCCTTTTCTCACTGTCCTGGAGATGCGAACAGTAGCCCACATGGGCGGAAAGAGATGAGAGAGGGAGGGTCTGGAGCAGGGATCGGGGGTCTGTTCAGCTAGGAGCCTCTCTCCCGACGACCACTTGATGCTGTTTTAAGGCCGTGCCGTTCGGCAGTGCTGTGTGTTCCTTGTTTGGGCCGTTGTTAGACTATAAAGTAATAATGATTAAGCCATGTCTCTTGATTTCTTCCTGCCTGAGGAATAGCAGTGAAGTCTGAAGTATTTTATTTTATTTTGTGCTGGGGGATTGAACCTGGGGCCTTGTGCACGCTAAGCAAGTGCTCTAACCATTGAGCATCCCTCTGTAGACTGGACTTTGAAAGCAAATTTTCAGTCTTTTTCCTAAAATTGAGAGTCACTCAGGTGGTGTAATTAGTTCCCCAAGGCCGTTGTCTGAAATAAACATTTCTTTTGGGTCAGCTGCCTCCCAGTTAAGCAGTTAAGCAGAGATTTTTCTTTTTCATGCCCGGAAGTATAAAACTTAAAGAATCATGGGGTAGTGAAATTGCTGGACACACACGAAGTGGTGCCACAGTGTCCCTGCCCTGTGCCAAAGCAAATTTCCGAGTGGTCCCATGATCTCGTGATCCTGCGTGATGCCAAGGTGGGTCAGTCTGCCATGGCCATGTCTGCTTCAGCCCCTTCCTGGGTGGGGGATGTTGTGTCATCCTGGAAGCCTGTGACGGGGACCTGGGAGAGAGGCCCACACCTCGGCCCATGTCCAGGGTCCACCTTCCTCCTGTATGTGTGCACGGACTGGCTCAGAGACATTGCGTCTTTTTGGCCAGGGAGTAAATCATGCCTCACAAGGTTCCGCTCACTGGTTTGGAAAGAATTTTCTGATCTTTCTCCTGGGCTCACAGCACCGTGGGGAATTTGAGAGCACATATTTTATATGGTTTCAAAAACAAAACCTATGGTAGAGCTTTTGCCCTCAAGGAATTTACAGTTCTTGGGAGAGACAAGACACACATTTGTAAGTTAAATGACAACATGTGGGAACAGCCCCCCAGGCCGTGCGCTGGTGGCAGAGCTGAAGAGGGGATGTCACCGAGACTCTGGTGGGATGAGCTCCTCAGGGAAAAGGAGGCACAGAGTGGGAGAAAACCGCCTGGAGGCAGCCCAGCCAGGAGGGTGCTGTAGCAGCTCGGCTGTAGATCTCACGGCCTTTGCACAGTGTGGCAGGCTGTGCCAACTTTTGGTTGCCTGGGCCATGTTGATGGAAAAGAACTTGTGTTGTGCTGCATATAAAACATAATATAGTTACTATTTGTGGGTCCGACCCATGGAGCCCATTGAACAGCAGATGTTGAAATGACTTCTGGGGTCTTGTTCCGGAGACAGCAGTCCACGTTATTAGTTATTAGGGGAGAGCGAGAGCGTATATAGGGTAGAGGAGGGGTCTAGAGTCCACCTAAGGTTCCATCCGTCCAATCATCTCAGAGATACAGAATTATACCCTTGTATGGAAGTCCTGGGAGCTCCGTGTGCTATGCTCAGGTGTTCCAGATGTGAGCTAAATATGCTTGTGTCCATCCTGACCTGTCCACAAATGCTTATAAATAACAAAAATTTTTTCTTTCCAATATTTTCTTTTCTCTTTTTGAGACAGGGTCTCACTGTAGTCCAGGCTGGTCCTGAATGCATTGTGTATCCCAGGCTGATATTGAACCTGTGGCAATCCTCCTGCCTTAGCCTCCTGAGTGCTGGGATTACAGGTGTGCACCACCATGACTGGCTAATGTTGATGTGGTTCTGGGGGATTGAACCCAGAGACTTACGCATGCTAGGCAAACGCTCTAACCACGGAGCTATACCACCAGCTCACTTTGTTATATTTTTATTATGATATTAAAATGAAAGATTATGACAAGCCTAGGTTTAGTACATTAGAAAACCTGTGTAGCTGCTTGGTGACAGTGATTCTGTGTTGCTACAGGTGTGCACGCATGGACATGGACATGTGCAGGGAAGTGGAAATTACTGTTGTCTTTGTTGCGTTTTACTCCCTGGGTCACACACACTCATGGGACGTCTGCGGTGTGCAGGTTTCAGTCCCGCTGACTGCGTGGTGGCGGAGGAGGCAGGGTTAGCGCTGTGCCATCCCCTCTCCCCAGCGGCCCAGTGTCACCCACACATTCTGTTGCACACCATGTGACCGAATCATGAGATGCAACCAAACATCACATAATAGTGTGACAAGGTGATAGCGTGTGGGGCTGCCGTCCTACCTGGCTGGGGTGCACGGTGGCCCAAGGCCAACAGCTGGGCTTAACTACACCACACATTTCCTACTCAGCAACTGCAGCAGAGCTGGAAAGAAAATCACAGATGGGAAACCCCATAATTTTTTTTTAAAAAAGAAAGCTCAGAGTATTTTTGTTTGTTTATTTATTTGTTTTTGAGACAGGGTCTCACTCTGTAGCTCAGACTGGTCCTGAACTCAATATGGAGCCCTGGCTGGCCTTGGACTCATGGCAATCCTTCTGCCTCAGCCTCCCAAGTGCTGGGATCACAGGCCTGCACCACCACGCTCAGCTTATGTCGTGCTGGGGAATCGAATTTGGGTACTTAGTACTTGACTTACTTAGCACTTGCTAAGCAAGTGCTTTAACCGCTGAGCCATTCCTCCTGCCCTTCTTGTAAAGTTTTAAGAAAGTTCATGAATTTGTGTTGGGCGCATTCACAGCCACCCTGGGCTGTGTGCCACGTGAGGACTGTGGTTCCACGAGCAAATGCAGCAGCAGTGGGGTCACGAAGCTAGAGGTGTTCCGTGGGAGGAAATTGGCCCACTGTGGAAATCAAAACTCCGCCACTACTCTGGGAAATGCCCAGAGCCCGTGAGATACACTTTGCCTTCCTGAGCCCACCCCTGTCTCTCCAGTTCGATGCCCATAGCGTGCCACTAACCAGATCCGTTCTGCACTGTCGGTAGCAGTTCTGCTGTGAAGTCACCGTCTACTCGCTGCCATGTGAGAGCGTTATCTCATACGAAGAGAAGGGCGAGTCCCAATTTCTTGTGCTTTCCCCTTTTCTCTTAACTTTTCCTACCTTATATTGGTTTATGTTCATGAGTGCCTCCAGAGTGACCTAGGAAAATGAAACCCATAAGTTTGGGGCTGGCTAGCTGTTCTCTAAACTCGCACATCTTCACCAAATCTCCTCTGTGGAATGGACAAGGTAAGCGTGCCAACCTCCCAGGGGCTTTTTGAGAACCAACGAGTGTGCACACCTTGGAAGACCCCCAAGCCCACAGCAGCTGGCGTGGCACACTTGGTATTTCGTCATTGGTGCCAGTCACTTTTGTGTCATGACAGTGAAGGACTCAAGGCTACTATCTTAATGGGGAGAAATAATTATTTAGCTCACAGTTTTGGTGGCTCAAGTCTGTGATCTGGAGGACCCAGCTGTGTGGACCTCTGGTGAGGGAGCCCAATTGAAGTGGCCGAGGTGTATGTCAGAGCAAGCAGTCGCATCATGAGACAGGAGGAAGCTGAGGTCCCACAGCCCCTCTGAGGGCCCACCTCATGTGAGCTTAGGAGCTCCCCTGGGCTCTGCCTCTGAATGGTCTGCAGCACCTACCACACTGCCACCCTGGGGCCAAGGCTTCACATGTGTCCCTCTGGGGGACACTCAGACTGCCCAAGCATGGCAGCCGGTGTTACCATCACCTTCATCTCCACCACCACTGGTGCCACTTTGCTCATTCCTGCTGTGACACACGCTTCTCTTGAGACCACACAGCATGACATGTACATCTGTCATAGCTTAAGATCGAATGCCCCCCCCCCCCCCACTGATCTCACGTTCGGGGTGGGACTTGTGGAAGGTGATTAGATCATGGTGGCCATGGGTGATTTCATGGCTGACTGTGCTGTTGGGGGATGGGGCCTGGTTGAAGGTGGGTTGCTGAGGATGTGACCTGGAAGGAGGTGCTCTTGTTCCCAGCTCTTTCCTTCTCTCTCGGCTTCCTGGCTGCAATGAGGTGGGAATTTGTCCTCTGCCAGGCCCTCCCACCATGCTGTTTCTGCCTTGGAGGTGCTAACCATGGACTGAACCCACCAAAACTGTGGGCCAGAGTACATGTCTCCTCCCATCAGTTGTGGGTGTTGGGTATTGTGTTCCAGGGCCTGATAGCTGACTACTACAACTACTACAATATCTATATCCATTTTTTTCTCATTTGTAGAAAGAAAATATTTGTATTCCTTTTCCATATCTTAGGTCATACTTAACGTGGTGTAGATCAGTCTTTACGGTTTGGCACTGAGAGTACTGTAGGGATCCCCAGAAATCCCCTAGTTTACAGATGCAACCCCAAGTCCTGGAGATGTTGTGTACACATCTAGATTAGAAACCAGGAATCATGACTTCTGCTTTTACTGTTGCACACAGTGAGGGATGAGGACAACAGGCCACCGAGTCATGCTACCTGTGGGAAAGCCGTGACCGGCGCGATTCCTCCTGAGTGAGCTTTCAGGAAGTCGTGTGCAAACTTCACCCCTTGGCCAAGAATTTCCTGTCACAGTAAAGTCATGTTGATTAAGACACTGGAATAATAGAGCCATATTTGTGTTGACAGTAAGCTGTGTGGAATAAATAATTTTGGTTTCAAGAATAATTACATTTTTATTGAGCACCGACCTTGTGCCAGGCCATTTTTACCCTGTTCTGCCAAGAGTGCAGCATTGAGCAGGGTCCACATTTGTTTTGTAGATAATTCTGCCCGTACTTCCCAAACATAATGACTGACACATGGCAGACACTCTGTAAATAACTGTAAAATGTCAACGTTTTCTTGGAGCATTGTGCTTTAGAATGCTAAAGCTGGTATTATCTTATGACTCAAAAATGTCACTTCTGGGTGTAAACTGATGACATTCTCATGTGTGCCTCTGAGGACGCTTAGATGTGTGTCCTTACAGCATTTGTGGGTGGCAGTTGGGATTTGGGGACGACCTAGTGGGGATGAGGGTTTTCTGGAGAAACAGAGCAAATGGGACATGTGCATAGAGAAAGGGGTTTATGACATGGAGTTGGCTTACACCAACTCTCGTGGAGGCTAGCAAGCGTAAAATCTGCAGGGTGGGCTGGTGGGCTGGGGACTGGAGAGGGACCGGCAGTTCTGTTTGAGTTGGAAGGACATCTGTTGGCAGACCCCCTTTGGTTCTGGGGAGTCTTTTGTTCTTTCGAAGCCTTCAGTGTATTGGATGAGGGCCACCCACATGGAGGAGGGCAGCTTTCTTCCCTCCGAATTCACTCATTCCTTGGTTCCTCTCATCCAGCGTCATCTCCACAGAAACATCTGGGTGCCGAGGCTCAGCCGAGCTCACACACGTCAGCCACCACACCATGCCTGCAGGACTATTGGGTCAAACTTAGTAGATGTGGATACTGGGAGACTGTATCAGATTGGTGCCCCAAGAGTAAGACCTGGCCCACTCCAGAGGTCACCTGGCGAGGGCGTGAGGGAGGCACTGGGGGTGGGTAAACCAAGGAATCAGCAGGCAGGGACGAGGCCTGGGGACTAGCAGCTGGGCCTGGGGACAGGGAGGAATAGAGACTTGGGGCCCAGCAAGCTGAGAGCCGCAGGAGAGGAATGTTCTAGGAGAAGCCAGTGCCGTTACAGGATGGACCTGCCGCCACGTTCTCAGTAAGGTAGCAACTCAGTCACTTTTATCTTGCAAGTGTGCCACACCCAACACCCACAGCTTAAGGGAAGAAAGGTTTATTTTAGCTGTTGGAGGTTAGAAGGACTTGGCAGAGGTCTGCCTGGAGAAAAGCTGTTTGTGGCATGGCAAGACAGGAAGCAGAATGAAGGAAGGGCGGAGCCAACAAGAGGGTCTTCTCTTCCAGGTCAAGCCCCAGTTATCCACCACTTCCATGTCACGCCCCAGAAATCTTCCCCGTCCGCCTCCTAACAGCACGTGAAATCCCAAGATCCTCCACAGTGTCCAAATGCCTCAGGGCTGTGGGGTGAACATGGCCTCTCAGCGCACTTAGGGCTTTTCTTGAAGTAGCTTTGAACCCAGTCTGAAAGGAGAACACACATTCACTGGATCAGGAGCATGGGGCTGGGATCTGCCTCCTTCTGGAACAGTCCTGTTTCCCAGTGGGTTGAGTTAGGACCACGTCACAACGGCCTGCTATGTTCAAGCTCCCCCCCCCCGCCCCCCACCGACTCCCCATGGACCCAGTCCCTCCGCATGGCTGCAGTGGGGAAGTCTGGTTGTGGAAACCTCGCTGACTGAGCCCTGAATCTTGGCTCTGTCATCTCCTGGCTGCCTGGTGTGGAGCTGAAGTTAGTTTCTCCATATCTACTTAGCAATGTGTCCTCGCTGGGTGATAGCGGCAGTGGAATATGGTGCAGACATCCAACACCCCAACACCCGGTGTGACTTGCAGCGAGGAATTCTGAACATAAGTTCCTTTCCTATCTCTTAGCACGGCACACGCAGTGCTTTCCAAGCAGGCTTCAGTCTTTTGGTATTCTGTGTGTGTGGCGCACATGTCATATACTTCATGAGAAACATTGAGGTCTGTCATTCCAAATTTTGGCCTAGAAATAAGGTCAGCCAGTCCTCTTGGCTCAGTCCTGCAATCCTATACTCCTAGTGCTTTGCAAGGCCGAGGCAGGAGGATTGCAAGTTCAACCCCAGATTGGACTACAGAGCAAGATTCTGTCTCAAAAAAAAAAAAGAAAAAAGAAAAAAGAAAAAAAAAGAAAAAGAAAGAGAGAAAGAAAGAAAGGCAAACAGAAAAGGTCTGGGCTCAATCCCCAGAACCAGAAATGTCCTCTTTGTGGCATTACTTGCCTTTATGCCTGGAATCCAGGATGAGGAGGAACTGTCCCCGGCTGATGCTGCATTGGCCATGAGTCCAGAATTAGGGTGTGGGGACTAGCTGCTCCCTGTTGACTTCCTGGTGGCCATCTTTGCTGGCCACCCCGAGCAAAGGGAGGACCTCGGCCGCCTCCGGAAGTGGCCAGGGTTGGAGGTGCGTGGGAACAAAGCCTCTCCTGGAATTGTGTTCTGGACCCTGGCTTCATGTGTGTTTTCACTGTGATGTTTCTTTTGGTCCTTTTCCATGTGTTGGAGAGCTACAACTGGATAGATGCAAAACATGAGGGCCCTTCAGTTTCCATGGTAACTTAGTATTTACCTGGTGTCGTCAGCTCATCAACGGTCCTGAGTGAATTTTACAAGGGATGGAGCCTGCCTCACGCGGGGCTGCGTGGTCTGACGTCTCATGAAACCTTTTCCGACTGTGCACATGGCCATCTTCCTAGGCGGGCTGCCTTCCTGCCACACTGCCCCTCCCTTTCACCAGGGATGGGGCCTGCCACCATGCCAGGCTCCGTGAGCCTGGGCTGAGTGCCCTGCCACTGCCTCCTGGAGGTGCCCAGTGCCTGCGCCTTCCCTGGGGGGTTCTTGTGGTGTCCACTTTCGCCTCCTGTCCTGAGGTCCAGCCACTGTGTCTGGTGACTCAAGACTGGGAATCTCTTAAGATTGGGTTTGTGACCTGTGCATGTCTTCACGGTGTGGAGGTGAAGCCCTTGTGGGCTGACTTGCCCACCCAGTGGGGAGCACCCTGCCCTCCATGGGGGAGTGGCAGGAAACAGTTCAGCCCGCTTGCTGAATTGGAGTCCCCAGAACCCATCCTACATCGAAGGAACCTGCAGGTGACTTCTGCCTGCAAGCCTCCCTCAAATGGGACTTTACAAGGCTTCACCCAGGTTCAGGCATTCGAAAAACCAAGTTCCTTCCTTCTGCCATTAACGGTTTACTCTCAGGCACTGTGCTCAGCGCCAGCCCTGGCCACGGTGGCCAGACGTCGCATGGGGAACAGGTGGAAACAGAGACCTTCAGCCGCAGCGTGCGGGACAGGCACCAGCCCTTTGGAGCCTACTCTCTCTGGGTCTTTGCACCCCTTGCCCGCCCATCTCCCCGTTCTTGTCCCCATCGTCTCATACAGCTGTCGGGCCCCAGAGACTCCCATGCTTGGAGGGTCCGGTGGTAAAGTGGGTGGATGTGACCCCTGTTCTGACTGAGTATCAAAGAGGGCATGAAAAGGGGAGTGGAGGTGTGGGGTGGGGCACCCCAAGAAAGAGAACCCCGAAACAGGGCAGAGCAGATGGAAGGATGCACTGTATTCAGGGCAGCGGGACATGGGGCCATTGTGTTCTGCTGAGAGATTGTCTTCTCGTGAGCCCGAGGTACCTGGGGAGGCTACTTAGGATATTCCCACTGTAGGCAAATGCAGGAAGGTAACTGCACCTTGGAAAGTCACCGGAGAAGTCCCCAGCATGGCACCTTTGAAATTACGTGTCATTTTCGAGTTCACCTGCTTCCCTGATATTTGGGGGTTCTGGCCCAGTTAGCCAGAACCCAGCGGTGGCTCTTCTCTAGTTTCTGCCTGTGGTCCTCTCGTGTCGTTATGTGAGTTGTGACTGAAATTCACAGGAAATGTTTACATTGAGATGAATTTATAGTGTAGGAGGCTCGTCACCATCGATTCCCCTCGACATACCCCCTTGTTCCAGGCACGCTTGTCTCATTGTGTGATTTTAAAAATTCAGTGACTGCTGTGGCCGAGCGCCATCCAGTGGGAAGGCAGCTTGTGAAAACCTGACAGTGTGACCTGATCTACCTTCGTCATGGGATCTGGCGCCCTGCGACTTCTGGCTCTTCCTCAAATTCAAAATGACCATGAAAGGTTGATGTTTCGAATGAACTGAGAACACTGAGGCAGCCACAACAGAGCCACTAAAGACACTCAAGAAAGAGGACTTGCAGATGGCATCAGGAGGCGGCAGAGTGACGGGCTCCATGTGTTTCAGTGAGGAGATGTATTTTAAGGGAGGTGTCTGGCCTTGTGTCTTTTACTGTGATAACTTTTTACAAATGTGAACGTTCATGGTGTTCCAGTAACACCTGGCCCCTAGTGTCCGAGTCCCCAACAGGTCAGAGCTTGTAGTCAGTACTGGTTGCCGTCTGGCTTGGGGAATGGCTGGTATGTGGCATGGCCATGGTGTTGGTATGGCCCAGCTGTCACCAGGACTTTGTTATGACCTGCTACTATATCCCCCATCATCCTGGCTCTTATCCCCATCATGAGGATCAGATGTGACAGGGACCGTGGGCTGGGCCACATTCTCAGGCCTGGCCATGGCACACAGGCTCGCCCACAGCCACCCGAGCTCACCCTCTGCCTCTGATTGGCTGCGTGCTCTCGGTTTCCCCTCCCCAGACTCTGTACGCCTTGGCTTCCGGCGCCCGAGTGGGCATCTTTGCATTCTGCTGACACTGATACGCTAAGTTGCTAAGTTGCCTGCCCAGGCTCAACCTAGCTGATCTTCCTGCCTCGGCCCCCCGGTGCTCAGATGACAGGCCTGCACCAGGGGCTCCAGCTCCAACCCTGAACTTAGATGAGTCCAGCGTGTTCTTCTGATAAGTATCCCAGAGACTAATAGGTAAGTGAGCAGGAGAGTTATAGTTTCAATTGCCTCCCGCGTGGAGGTGGCAAGGGCACCCCAGGTCGTGTCTCTGATGTGTCCCCGGGAGGATGATTTTCACTGTGCACCCTGTGTTCCTCCCTCGCCCACAGCCGGGCTCCCACCTCTGGCTGGCTGTGGCAAACTATTTAAATCCCTTTATTTCTGTATTGTTTGGGCTGTATAAGCATTTACTGCACACTGTGACCCACATTCTCCAAGCCAGGCTGTTGGGACATGAGTCTGTGTCCTCAGATGTGAAATACTAAGTGGAGCACAGAGCATGGACTGACCCCATCTCCCACTCGGTCACGCCAAAGCGGGTCCCTGCGCTAGGGAGGCTTGCCCTGAAGTACAGTCTCTTTACATGGAAGAGGCCTCTGCGTATCTAAAGCATGATTGTCCCACGCCTCTCATCAGTTCTCGGATGCAGGACACAGATTTCCTTGTCTTGTATCTTTGCTGTTAACAATGGAAGTCAGAGGATTAAAAAAAAAAAAAAAAAAAAAAAAAAAAAAAAAAAAAAAAAAAAAAAAAAAAAAAAAAAAAAAAAAAAAAAACGGCCCTTGTTAAAATGGAGCTGGAAATGGTTTTCTGGTCATGTGCTCTGCAAACACTGAGAGAATCTGACTGTAAATCAAGTCCAGGAGCCGCTGTCTTGGAGTCTAGGCAGGAGAAGCTCCAGGGGAAAAGGGAGTCTGTATTTTTGTGGAAAACTAGAACAATATTTTACTACCATAATTGACAAAGTACTTATCTTGTCATACAAATTTAGAGTTGGAAAAGATCTCAGAGTCCATGTAGTCCACATGCTACTGGGAATAATGATGCTTTCTTCAGCATCTGATGTACAGGCTTCAGTCTTTGCTTGAATACTTCTAGCAGTGGAAGGTTCAGTCCTCTAAAATAACTTTTTTTTTTCTTGGTGAGATACCTGTAACATCAGATTGCCATTTCCACCATTTTTAGGTACGTAATTTAGTGGCATTAAATGCATTTCACATTGTTTCACACTCCAGAACTCTTTTCATTTGTAACACCCCTCTGTTATGGCCTCTGGCAACCACATTCTCCTCCTGAACCCAAAAACTCTGGCTGCTGTAGGTCCTTCATGTAATTGGAGCTACAATGTAAAAATCTCTGGACCTCAGGGTTATTTTATTTTATTCTAAGCAACAAAGAAGATAATACTCATTTTATAATTACGTAGATGAAATAAGATTCAGGTAAAATACTTAATTTGGGGAGGGAAATTAGTGGGTGATCTTTGAACATCTGCTTTGGGGTTTTTAGTGGTCATTGCCTGGCCTGCCTCTGGGTTAGGGGACCCCTGGGGTTGCTAGTTTGGCATCTTTGCGGGGAATGAGCCTACCTGGCATAACACCTGCCACTCGATGTGGCTGCCTGCAGCTCATCAGCCCCAATCTGTGCTTGACAGTGTCGCAGGGCCCGTGATGCCCCCTCTCCCCATGTCACCTGCCTCGTGTGGGAAGCCGGCTGTCACTGTTCTTCTTTTGCTCCCGTCTGATGTTCTGGCCTCCTTGCTGTTTCTTCAGGTGAAGTGGTTTCAGGATCTCATCCTGTGTTTCGCTAGGACAGCAGGTGGCCTCCTAGACACGGAGCAGGAAACCCCTCCACCTCCCCATTCCCGTGGCATCCCTCCCTCTCGTGATGGGTTAGTCACTTTCCCGTCCCTGGGACAAAACACTGACCCTGCACTTCAGGAAGGCGAGGCTCATTCGGCTCGCGGTTCCCAGTGGGTTCGGTCCGTGGTCGTTGGCCCCAGGGCAGAAGAGCATGGAGGATGCCACTGCTCTCCTGTGGCAGCCAGAGCAGAGAGAGAGAGGAGAGGAGCTGGGGACAAGAGCATTCCCTTCCAGGCCATGACCCCGTGACCCACCGCACCCAGGCCCCCCCCAACAGCACATGAAGCCACCCGTGGATGAATGCACTAGTGAGTACAGCACCCCGTGACCCACTCGCCCTCCACACCGCAGAGACAAATCTCTGCCACACATAACACATGAAGAAACCACAGGCATGTGGGTGTCACCGAGTCACTTTGGCAGCCCGAGGCCTCGCCCCGCTCCTCTGGCCCCTCTCCCTCCTGCCCCCATCGTGTCACCCTTCGTGACACTGCCGTCCCTTCCCCTTGGGGTCAACGCTCTCTCCCAGCTGTCACCACGTTAGCTTTTCCCTGCTAACCAGTGAGAGGGTGACTTGCTCTGATGGGCCTTCCTCGTGGTCCCGCCAGCACCATGTGAGCACAGGGGTTGTATTTTTGAAACACGATTTAGTTGTGTTCCTCCCCCATTTAATTGTTTTTATCACCATTTGAGAGATGTGATGACCACGTTCATCCTGGGGAGTCGGCGCGTGTGCACACCCACGCCCAGCTCCCCTGCCCATAGTCATGAAGTCCATCTCTCTGTGTCTTAATATGATCTTCTGCTCTTTGTTTATATTTTGGGTTTTTCATAAAAGACAATACATGTGGTATTTAATGTTCTGTTTCTAATTTACTTTGCTTGGCATAGTGGTCTTAACATGCATCCAGTTTTCTACAGGTGACTCAAGTTTATCTTTCTTTGTGGCAGAGTAATATTCCATGGTGTTTCCATAGACCACAGTTTATTTTTTCATTTATTTGTTCATGGATACATTGACAGCTTTCACGATTTTGCTGTTATGAATTTAGTGCTATACAGTGGGTGTGCGTGTAGCTCTGCTGTATGACATCCTGAACTCTTGGGAAGATATGCAGAAGCAGTATATTGGTGGGTCCCATAAATATCTATTCTCAGTTTTTAAAGGAATCTCAAACTGATTTCCATGATAGCTGTGCTATCTTACAGTCCACTAAACAGTGTAGAAGGCTTCTTTTTCCCACAGCCTGGCCAGTATTTGTTTTTCTTAGAGTTCTTGATGAAAGCCAATTTCGTGGAGTAAGGTGAGATCTTAGCATTGTTTTGACTTCCCTTGCTCTAATGGCTATAGATGCTGAGCATTATTTCAGATCTCGTTGGCCATTTGTACTTATTTTTAGTTGCATGTTTAAACATGGAACTGTGTCTTCTCCCACAGTCTATTGACCTGCAGAATGCCCTGGCTTCCTTCCCTTTTTTATTTTTACACTTATTTACTTGGTGGTACTGGAGATCAAATTCAGGACCCCATTAAGACACTAAACTGCCCAGACTGGGCTGGAAGTGGTGATCTTCCTGCCTCATCCTCCCAGAGCACCTCTTGGTCCTGTTCCCATTGTTGAGGTAAGAACCTGAAGATTTGTTCAGGAGAGGCTGGGGAGTATGGTGGCTGGAACTGTAAGGCGCCCTTTGAACTTGGGTCTCCCGACATGGAAGTGTAGGGACAGCTTCACCCTGCTGTGGAATCCGCTGACTCTCCAATGCCAGGCTACACTGCCAGGTCCACAGGCGCCCTGGGGAGGGTGCACTCAGGCCCGGGGAGACACCGGCTTGCCTCTGGAAGCTCCTGAGAGGTTGGAGAAATTCTTCAGGTCCCAGTTTACGTGCCTGACTCATCGAAGTGGCTCTTCTTTATGAGCTTCTTGACTTTCAAGGAGACTTTTCAGTTTTATTACAAACCTTTTTACGCTTCAAAATAAAAATCTTCCAGCCTCTTTTCCTGAGAAGGGAAGTTGTAACTGTGTCAGGGATAAAATATTCACGGAGTGCACTCTCTCTCCTGCTGCCTCAGCACTGCCCCTGTGAGCCTCACTCCTCCGCTGGTCCTCCCAGCCCACGTCACGTGTTCATAGAGGAAAAATGGAAGCCAGAGTGTCTTCCCTGCTTGAGAACTGTAACAGGAAGAGCAAAGGGTGGGCAGGGTGGATTCGCTTCCTTGGTGTTTTCCCAGAGTCCTCCGGAGCTGCGAGCCTAAGGCACTAGTAGAGTTGGAAGGCACGTGCACACCAGGCATGGCATCAAAGCCCCATCCTCGGTGAAGGGCTGGTGGGCTCACAGGGGAAGCACCTGACTGCATTGGGTGGGTTTTGCGACTCCTACTTGACCCTTTAGAGTATCGAAGAGCTACACCTCTGCAGTCCCAACAGTTCTCAACTCTGACCTGCGGAGGTCATTTGGCAAGGTCATGGTCAAGGCGAAGCGGTCCCTTGTTCGTTGGCCTGCATTCTGTCTTTGTCTACGGAGTGATGCTGTTATCACCTAGTGACACGTACCCCTGCCCAGGCCTTAGAACGCTGTTCCCTGGTACCCCAGGGGTATGCTGTAAGACTCCCAGTGGGTACCTGACCCTGCATATGTGCTAAACCCTAGATAAACTGTATTTCCCTATACGTGCATACTTAGGACAAAGTTTAGTTGATAAATTCAGAACAGAGAATCCAGGTGATAACACGTAGTAGCACAGAAGGACGCGAAGGCTGGATGGCGTGGCTGCTGAGGGATGAAGAGGCAGGTGGCACCCACAGTGTGGACACACTGCGTGATGGGGCGAGTCACAGCCTGGCTCGTGTCAGAGATGTTAAAACTACGTCACATTACACAGCACGAGGTGCGGTTCTCTCTTGAGTTGTTCAGCTTTGGAGTGTTCCATGTGAAATGTTTGGGCCCGACGGAACTCAAGTCCCCGGAGGTTGGGAAGATGGACCCACAGGAAGGCACAGCTGTGGGGTGGCCCAGGTGAGCAGCCAGGCTTTCTGTGCCACGTGGTCCCCAGGGCTGCTGTGACTTACACGTGCCACGGGTGGTTTGTCTGTGTGGACTGTGCTCCCGTGGCAGTTGCTGCCTTTGACCTGCCCACTGGGACAGTGGAGAAGAGGCAGAGGGGACACCTCTGATGTGATGAAGGGAGGAAAGTCTGTGTCACCAAGAAGGTCATTACCAACCTTGAAGGGTGTCACAGAGGCCACTGGGCCCTCCTAACGGAGTGGTCACCCTTCTCCCCTGTTGCTGTCCCTGCTGGACTGCCCACACCCGCCACATCATTCATAGTTTAGTGTGGACAGCAGGAGGGGATGGTGGGAAAGGGGGTGGAATCATCCCATCCTGCCAGGATGTCCCGAGTCCTTTGACTTTGTGTTTTAGCATTATAACTTCCAGGTTATTTTTGATGATACATGTATTATTTTGTGGCTTAAAAAAAACCCCTCACAATCTTTGTATACGTTGAGCAGCCTGCAATCCATGAAATGACAGAGAAGCTAACACAGGTGTGTTGGGTTCGACATGCTCAGGTATTAGTGCTCTGAGATTCAGGTCAGCTAGCAAAAAGCCTGATGGGTGGCAGTTTCCTCGAGAAGGCCCAAGCAGCGGACCGAGTGTGCCTCGAGTCCTAATTGGCCCTTTGCACAGGTGGCGTTTGAGGCAATACTCTGATCCCTGGTTGTGTGATCACTGAGACTTACGCAGATTTGGGTGAGAGCACGTGTGTGTGCTTCGCCAGCTGTGGTCGATGCCTGGGATGGTGTTAGTAGGGTCAGTCGTCCTGCTAGCCAGCGGGAACTTGGCGGAAGTCTTGCTCCCTCCCTTCCTTCTCCTACTCTTTTACCACCTCTTTCTCCTGCTCATTACTCGTGCAGCTACTTTTTGTTTGTGGTGCTGGGGACTGAACCCAGGGCCTTTGCTCTGAGCTCTATCCTCAGCCCCTTTTTATTTTTTATTTGAGACAGAGTCTTGCTAAGTCGCTAGGGTGCCCGGGCTGGACTCCCACTTGCGATCTTCCTGCCTCAGAACTCCCGAAGTGCTGGGATGACAGGCCTTAGTCACCAGGCCCGGCTCCGACCCCTTAGCAGTCTGAGCCATGAGGATGAGCCCAGCAGGTCGTCCACCTAGAGGGCATCACCTTCCGCCTCTTAACTTGGAGTCAGCACTGCCTCCTCACCGCCCCAGCCACCCTGGTTCCTCACTCCTGTGTCCTAGTGTCCCTACCCCCTGTTCCATGGGCTCGTCTCCCTCTGGGTTCCATCACATCTTTGGCAAAGAAACATTTGAGAACTTCTTTTTTAATTTTTTAACTTCCCCATGGAATTAAATTTTCAAAGTACAAAACTACATATGGTAAAAAGCAAGTCCCTTTTTTACATCTAAGCTTCTGCCAACCCTCTTCCTCAGGTGTACACACTGTTCTGAATTTTGGGGTCTCCCTCTTAGAGATACTTGATTAGAACACCTATCTAGGCATGTAAGAACTTATGTACGTATGGCAATTATATCTATCTATCTATCTATCTATCTATCTATCTATCTATATGTAGGAAGACACATCCACAAAAACAATTTGTTTTTACACAGATTACTTTTTCTCTGTATGCTACTAGTAGATTTCTTTCCCACCTAACAGTCTACTTGGATGATCATTACAAATCATTGTTCATGGAATTTGCGTCTCCTTAATAAGACCTGACCTATTCTGTGGTGGTGTTGGGTAGCCACAGTTTATCTAGACTCTTGTTGTTGGCCCAATACCTCGTGTCCCACCATTTTCTCTTGTAGGTAGCAATGCTGCTTGGATCTTAGACTAATGTCATCTCATGCATGTTTGTGTGTATCTGCCAGGTGACATTCCTGGACATGGACATGCTGGTCACACAGGATTTGCACTGAAATCTTGCACGTGTCTTGCCGTGTCGTGCCAGTTCACACTCCTGTCTGTGGAAGGGTTCTGGTTTTTCATATCCCTCTAAAAAAAGCGTGAATTATTAAGCTTTTTATGGCTTTACGCTGAGTGGAGAAAAAACATCTCACATAACTTTTATTGTCTACTTCTCGACAGTGACCATGTTGTGTTTTTCCTGAAGGACTGCTTCTGTGTTGGTCTCCCGGCATAGACTCGCTGTCTATGTTCTTTGCCCGCAGATCTACTGCGTTCATGGACGTGTCCATTTTCTTGCTAATATGTGGGACCTTTTCCTTGCTGTGTGCTGGCAGCTGAGCCTTTGCCTTCGTTTTCTTTTTTTATTTTTCTTTTCTTTCTTTCTTTCCTTTTTTTTTGAGCTGCAAGAATTTCTTCTTCCTTGTTTATCATAAGTCATTATTTGTGCTTTTCTACTCTTGTAGTTTTTTGAGATGGAGTCTAGGCTGTATAGTGCAGGCTAGTCCTGAACTTACTATGTATGTTCAAGGCCTGGCTGGCCTTGAACTCAAAGCAATCCTCCTGTCTCAGCTTCCTGAGTGCTAAGATTACAGGCATGCACTACCATGCCTGGCTTACGTGGTGCTGGGGAATCCAACCCAGGGCCTTGGGCTTGCGAGGCAAGTGCTGTAACTGCTGAGCCATCCCCCCAGCCCTCCTTGTGGAATCTTTTAAATGGAGTCCAGATTATTGTCTTTTATTTTGTTTCTTTTTCCTTTGTGGAACCAAGGACCGTCACACCGAGCTACATTCCCTAGTCTACCTTTTTAAAGAATATTTTTGATTTTGAGACAGGCTTGATAAGTTGCCCAGGCTGGGCTCAAACTTAAAGTCCCCCTATCTCAGCCTCCCAGAGTGCTGGGATGACAGGTCTGAGCCACTGGGCCTGGCTTTGTCTTTCCTTTTATGGCTTTGAGATAGATCTTGGGTCAAACAGTGAAAGCCCTATCTCATTACAAGGGTTTCAGACACCTTTCTCCTGCATGCCTGGAGCAGCCATCTGCCGGGTGTGTTGAAACAGTCTGTCAGGAAAGATTGGACAGCACAGAAGCCTTTAGAGGACAGGGTCTGCAGAAGAGGCAGACTTCCTCCTGGAGTAGCCCAAGTGACACTGACTGGAAACGTAGGGAAGTTGGGCAGATAGCCAGGTCCTAGGCATTCCGGCACGCAGGACATCCCCCGTGTGTAGGCCCCCCAGACGGCCTGGACAGCCATATTCCGCTGAGCAGGGAGCTGCTAAATGGATCCTCTGCTCAGCAGAGACTGAGGTGCTGGTCCTGGTGACTCTTGTGACAAGCAGGCCGCCTCGTCCATCATGCACACGGTAGCGTGGGTGATTCTGTTCTGTGTGGGTGACTAGAAAGGCCCCCTGAAGCTCTGCCGTCTGGCAGCTCAGGGAACGGGACGCACCCTCCCTCCTCTCCCCTGAAGCCCGGCCCTGCCTTTCTGCACACAGCCCATCAGCAACCCCGTTGCCGTGAGGCTGGAGATAGAACTGAGTTTCAGTTCCCAAGTAGCTCATGACATGAATTCAGATGTTTCCGTGAGCTTCAAAAACCAAAATGGTCTGGGCAGGTGGTCGGCCAAGGGAAAGGGACAGTCACAAAGCTATTTTTCTAATAAGACGATGAAGGAAAGAGAGAGGGTGAGGGGCTGGGTTGGGCAGCAGAGGCGGTGGATGGCTGGTTTGGATGTAAGAATTCCTTTCTCAGATCTTGGTATGAGTGGTTCCTGTGCTGTCCTTTCTCTTGAATGTGGCCCATGAGGTCCTGTCCCATGGTCACATCACGGGATGTCCGTGGTGTATCCTAGAACAACAGGAATAGCTTTCCCCATTTTCCTCTACTTTGGATTTCTCAGCTTCCTTCAGGGCACACAGGAACATTTACAGTTTGCTCCATATCCTTCTGGAAGGACCAAGAACTTTGGGATTAACAAGAAGGATGCGGATCCTGGCTTATCTCTCTGTGGGTTTAGGGTAGCATTTGGCTTAGGGTCCTCATCTGGAGAAGGACACCTTTCATTGCTGGGACTCATTCCCTGATACTCCAAACTTAAGGGAGGCAAGGTTACTTTAGCTCCCAGTTTCAGGTGGTCTAGCTCATTCTTGGTGGAAGGGCATGGCGGAGGCCCAGCCAGAGAAAAGCTGCCTACCACGTGGTAAGATAGGAAGCAGAGAGAGATTACGAAAGGGTGTGGCTAGCATATGCCCTTTGGGTCAAGCCCTAGTGCCCCGCCCCTTCCAGGTCAGGCCGCAGTGGTTGGCCTCTTCTGACCAGGATGTAGCAGCCTAAAAAAAGCATTTATTTAGCCAAGGAGGCAGTGGTTGGGTGCTTTTTCTGACCTGCGCTGAACCAGGCTGCTCTTGGTACACTGGGTGAGCCAAATCAAGTCACAAGTCCAGGGTAGACTTGGTGGTGGAGAAGAGGGCCATCATCTGCAGCACGTGTGAGTGCAGGGAGGACCGAGTTGTGGCCACTTACCACCTCCCACTGGACCCCATAGGAGCATTGTGACAGTGACAGACCGTAGCCGCTGCACCACCCAGCTGCTCAGAGCACGTTAGCTGAGGACCTACTATGTGTCCCGTAAATAACACAAAGAAAAGTATAGTGTCACCCCAGCCTCAAGTGGCAGTGATCTTTGCAAAAAAAAAAAAAGAAAAACACTCAACAATTTTGGTCACCTTGCAAAGCATGAGGAACCTCAAGGGAGGAACAGATAAAACACCATCGGACTGTGTGTGTGGGGGGGTTGCCCCGGGGTCTGGGTAGGGTCTGGTCTCAGCTGAGTGCTTCCCCCTATTTCACCCTAATTATTGATCTCCCGAGGCTATCAGTAATGACACGGTGCAGGAAACCCCGTCCAGACACACGAAGCATTTTAAACTGGAGCAATTTGAGGCACATTAAGTATTTGAAAGTCGCCAGCCGTCTAGATCCTGCACGCCCAGGCTGATATGGCTGGAGGAAAACCATCTTACTATCTCACAGGATAAATGTAATCCTCCTAAATTTACCTTTCTGATTAAAATAATTTTAACTAATCCGGGAGACCCTCAATCCCATTAACTTAAACACTTGATTTCTCGGGACAGCCAGAAGGTACAAATTAGACTTTCAGTAGACCTTTTTCCCTGCTCTGAAAATCTTTCCCCTTTTACTCCTCACACTTGGGAATTTTGAAATAATGGAATGAACAGCAGGCTAGAGTAGGTTGGAAAAAACCCAGCCCACTGCGAGCCTGCCTAAGGGGCCTCAGCAGCTGGGACGCAGGGGCCTGAGGGCAGGTGGGACTGGGTGGACGAGGCCATGGTTCTGGTCTTTGGGCCGCTGATGACAGGTCAACACACCTCAGGTGAGCTCCTACCCATGTCTGGCTTTTTTCAATCCCACCACGCGACAGAGATCCCGGGCCTCCAGCCTCCCTAGGTAGCGTCCTGGGCTAATCACATCTGCTTTGTATAGTCACTTCCTTGAAGGGGAAAATGCTGTCTAAATGCAGGGCCTTCATGTTTCTGGACGGTGCTCCCAATCTTACCCGCTTTCCTGCTGGCATCCAGAGGGGCCTCTGTTTGTGACTAGGTGGCTAAGAACCAAGGCTGAAGGGGCCAGTTGTTACTCCCTACTGTGTGCCCGAGTTACAGTTCTGCATTGTGTCAGAGTGGTCCCAGCAGGAAAGGGCTCCCTAGCCATCCCCGCTATCCCCAGCAATGGCATCCCGTGCCACACAGATACTGGCTAAGATGACACTGTACCTCTCATTCTTCTTGGGGTGCGAGGGGACAACCCCAGGCCTTTCCACTGAGCTGCATTCCTAGCCCATTTTTTAGTTTTCATTTTGAGACAGGGTCTCGCTAAGTTGCTTAGGTTGACCTTGAACTCCAAGTCCTCCTGCCTCGGTCTCCCAGAGTGCTGGGTTGATAGGCCTGCACTACCGGGCCCTGCTTCCACTGCTCTCGACAACATCAGAGCTTTCTATGTAAAATCTGGCCAGATCAACGTGCAACTCATCAAGGAAACCTGCAGTTTGAAAGTGAACGTTTGGCTTGGAGAGACATTCTAGACACCGCGTCTTTCCAGGGTTCATGTTCCCAAGATGTCTTCACATGAAGATTGCTACCGTGTGATCTCCCGACTCCCTTTCCTCTAGATTCAGAAGCTGCCTAAAGCTCCCGAGTTCACTGAGCTGCTGGTGTTTCTATCTTTGCAGGCATTTTATTGTTTGACTTTCACTACCTCGTGGTCTGCAGAGAACCGAGGCTAGGCTGCAGGTGATGTCAGACTCACCTAGAGAGATTCAGTTCTGTGGGGATGGAGGCCTGGGAATCTGTGTTTAATGTGATTCCTGGTGGGCTTGGGAATCTACATTGAAGCCCTTGACATTGTACCTACAGTTAGTCTTAAGCGCGACGGGGTGACGTGTGCGGACCCTGAGCTCGTGTCTCACTGTCGTCCCCTGCACACCACGGAGCTGTTCTGCTAGATCATTACCGTTGTGCTCCTTGTAGAAGGACATAAACTAGGATTTGGCAGAGCCGGGACTGGAAGGTGGCCAGCTCCCCAGGTGGGCCCTCTCATCCTTGGGCTCCGCTGCCTCCCTCTGTCCTCCTCTAGGACCTCCCTGGAGTCAGGAGGATGCAGGATGCAGGACCCCACCTTGCTCTCCTCAGCTCACTGTCTACTCAGAACACAAGAACATCTCGTTCACAAGTTAACAAAGGAACGTGAAAACAGGCAGAAAACTGTCATGTTGGAAATTCGGGCAAACCCAAGCTGTTTTGTCTCTGCAGCAGGAAACAGGATCGGTGAAGTAGCAGGTTGTGTTTTATTTTCCTCTTCAGTCACATCATTGTCTGCTGTGGTTTTGGTGCCGTGACCCTCCTGTCTGGGGTCCCCAGACGAGAATGATCGTATTGACCTCAGCATTGTACTCTTGGAAAGGGATGGGACGTCTGTACCCACATGTTCTCTTTTACACGTGGTGTCTGGAAGCCACGGGGGAGTATCAGTCTAGCTCGCTGGAAGAGGTGGATCTTAGCCCCACTCCTGCAGAAACAAAACGAATAAAGAAAATCTGTGTTGTGTATTGTGTTTTATCACTGATCTTGAAACAAGCAAATTGGAGCTGAAATTATTTGACCTTTGACTAGGACCGTGTGAATGGCCACTTGTTTTCTGCTCTAGGGACTGAGTGCCAGTCAGAAGCGAGGAAGGAACTGGAATTTAGGTCTCCTTAGTCATGTCAGTTACACTAACCTGCCATTCTCAGAGGATATTTACATTGCTAGGGAGATAAAAGCACCGAAGATTTATTCTTGGTTAACCAGGGCTGGCCACATCGTTCAAGCTGGGGGAGACAGTCCCCATTCCTAACAGAGGGGCCCTGAACACCCAGGCTCATCCTCCATCAGCAATTCCTGGAGGACAGGGGCTGTCACACAGCTGAAGACCCCTTGTGTGTGGTGACAGGACTGTCCACAGAGAACCACGGCCACACCAGGTCTCGGGTCATTGTTCCCTCATGGAAAGTCTTGGTCTGTTCAGAGGAGGGAAAGAGATTATCCCATGTCCGTCCAACCCTTGTGCTGCCCGTAAACCAGACTGTGCCCCTACCAGCCTGTGGGGCTTGTGATTCCCCAGCAGCCCACTAGCGCTTAGCTGGACTGCACTGAGCACAGATGAATAACTTGCAGTTGGATGGGCGGGTGAGGGGAGCGATGGACCCACAAGTGGACTTAGTAGCGATAAGTCCAGGTGGACAGAGGATTTTAAAGCCCTTCCTGACTCCTTGTTTTCCAAACTGCCGTGAGCATCCTGCAGCTTTAGGGAGCAGCTGACTTACCTCCTCTCAAGTGTAGGGGACTCAGCTGGAACCCCGCCTGCTGCCACACCGAGGTCCCCAAGGTCTGCATGTTGGAGTACACTGCAATTCTTTCTTCTTTCTTTCTTTCTTTCTTTTTTTTTTATAGGAGCTGTGATTGGGCCCTTCACCTTCCCTTCAATTTGCATCCCTGACCTGCCTTTATTTAAAATTTTTGAGACAGGGTCTCACTAGCTTGCTGAGTTGCCCAGGTTGGGCTCAAATTTGTGATCCTCCTGCCTCAGCTTCCCGATTTGTGTTAGAATTAGAATTTTTCTAAGATAATCTCCTGTGGTCCCAACACCAGGAAGTGGTGGTGTCATGATGGAAGGGCCAGGGCTGGGTGGAAGGAAGATGCCAGGAAGGCTGAGGTTCTGGTTGGATCCTAAGTGCAGGGCCCCAAAATGCAGGCCAGTGGCCCCTCCGTTGAGGCCCCTGCAGGGCACCCCATCCCAGGACCAGGGCTTGGTAGAAGCTCTGCCTCCCACACTCATCTTGTGATCTGATTTTTTTGCTTCCTACCTTTCTACTTTCCATTTTTGTTCCATGTTTTAGAATTTCATGCTTGTAAAGTCCCTGTCCTTTTGCCTATCTGACTTAGGTCCCTCTCAAAGAAGCCGTGCCTGTGTTGGCTCCAGAGGAAGGAAAAGACCAGGGCATCCGGGGTGGGGAGGGGACGTGTTCTTTATCTGCTTTTTGTCCCACCTGTTCCCGGGCCAGGAACGCAGAGAAGCCAAGAAAACTCACACAGAACAAGTGGCCTTTTGTGTCTCTTGCGTGTGCCAGGTTAAACAAGGCGGAAGCCCCCTTCGAAAGGCCCCCCTGAGCAAACATCTTGTCCTTGGCAAAGCCCAGGCAGCAGCAAGGCTGTGTGGCTCTGGTGGCCGTTTGGCAGGCGGTCCCCATCGGTAAACAAGGAAATGGTGAAAGCCGCTTATCTCGGAGGAAAGGTGAAGCCGGAGCTAAGCCGGGGAAGGTCTGGGTTCCCATACTCCAGCGCTGCCCCGGGTGCCATGGCAGCCAGCAGGTGTGCAGATGGTCACTTCGGACAGGCCTGCCTTTGAATTCTAGTACTTCCGCTAGGAAAGTTCATCTCAGCCCCATGTTAGTGGCTGCCTAGAGTACGTTATGGTGAAAGGATTCCAGCCAACGCTGGGCTCAGTGAGCAAGAGGGACCATTTATACTGGGTTGCTGACTTTAATAGCACGTGGGGCATGTCTGATGGTCCTGGGCCCTGCCATGGGCCTGTCCAGCAGCACTAATGTTCTGTCATGGTGTGTGTGTGCACACATGGACACATTAAACTGTGGAGAGGTGAGCACGACTGTATTAAAATACGTCAGTAGCAGGATGTCATGGTCTATATTTTGAAAAACAATTGCAAGTATATAATTTCTACATGAAGGTCGCTTATTGAAAAGTTTTTTGTTTTGTTGTGTGTGCGGGGGGAGGGACCTGGGGCCTCCACCCTGAGCCACCTCCCAGCCCGTTTTTATTTTAAGACAGGGTCTTGGTAAATGACTATGTTATTATCCAGGCTGGGTTTGAACTTGTGGTCTTACTGCCTCAGCCTCCCAGGGTGCTGGGATGACAGGGCTATGCCAACATGCCCAGGTAATACATGGCACTTTTGAAAATGTGATCTTTTGTGTTTATTTGCCCCAAATGACTTTGGGTTCAAATATTTAGCTTTCCTCTGTCTTGGCCTTAAAGTGCCAGTGTAGAGAGAGGAGTCTCTTTGTAGAACTGCTACCGACTTGTGGACACAGCCTCGAGAACAGCTGCCAGGGTATCATTGCCCCTGTTTCCCATGGGATGCCTTTCGGCCATAGAGTCTGAGTCTGGTCTTCTAATGAGAGTTTATACTTGATAATGTGCTCGTATCGGTTGGTTAGTTCTCTCAGTAATGTAATGTTTTGGTTTCAATTTTCAAACAAAGAGGTTTATTTTAAAGTAAAAGTCCCATAGCTTATAAAGGGGACTGTCTGCGCCTATGGCCTGTCCCTCTGGGAGTCCTCTAAGACATGCCGTGTGCTCAGCCACAGGCACAGCCTGTCCCTTTCATCAGGTATGGGACAGCCACGGTTTCTCTCCCAAGGTGGGCCCTTTGAAAATTATCTGTGTGCTTCTAACGGCTCGTAAGTGTCTTCATTAAATGTCTCCTGCTCTCTCCCCTCCCCTACTTGTCTTTTCAGGAACAGAGCCGTCAGTCACTATGGAGTCAGTGCCTACCTCATCGTGGAACATTTCAAGCGACCTGGACAAAGGTATGGGGGCCGGGGACACCAGGCCAGGTGAGGAGGGAAGCCCAGGACTCCTTGTTTCTTCCTAACACAGCCATCTTTGAAGTGGACTGTTGTGAGGATCCCTGGGAGGAGGCTGCGGCCAAAGCAAGTTCCCAGCTGCCTTTGCAATCACTGAGCAGTTAATGACGTGGAATTCGGTTATTTCTGCAGAGAATTTCCCCGTTTCCTTTTCCTTCTTCCTCTAAAGTGTTCCACATGGCAAAAATGCTTCAAGATGTGAAGTGGGGTCTTTCCTGACCTTGCTGTCTCAATAGCTAGTGGATCTTATTTAAGGGATTTGGTCATGCCAGAGCCAGGACTGCTCAGAGCTGGATGCTGGTCGGATTGTAGGGGGCATGTGACGCACCGGATGGGTTAAGGATGCGGTATTTGGAAGATGTGTGCAGGTGGCAGCTTCTTCCCCCTGCACGTGGGTCCTGTGTCGAAGTTGCTGCTGAGCACTGATTAAGCCCCACCATATGCTGAGCACGGGCCGCTCACAGTGATCCTGTGTCTCTGTACACACTGAAATCCCACCTCCCCAGCCGGGTCTCCTCTCGTCCCCTCTGCCCCATGTGTGCCCGGGCTCTTACCCCGTTGCCTCGCCCACACTGCCCTCTCCTCTGCCAGTTCCCCTCCGCCTCCTTCTACCCGGCGAGTTTTTGCTCCTTGAAGCTGGAGTGTAAAGTCGGGACTTTCCGCTGTGCTGTCTGGGCTCTCCGTGTGCAGGGCCCTGCAGCTCTCGCAGCTCCCACAGTCCTCCCACCAGTCCCTCCCTCAGTAGCCGCATACCTTCCGTCTCTCCCTTAACCCAGGAAGTTCCTTGTAGATGGAAGTTTCTTTCTTAATTTCTATCTGTCTCTCCTTCTCCCTTCTTTTTTCCTTCCTTCCTTCTGTTCTCCCACTCTTCTCTCCATCCACCATGAACTGCACACCTCTGTCCCACTGAGCCCTTGCATCATGGTGGTCCAGCTTGGAGCCAGCTGACCATGGACCGAATCCTTTGAAACCATGAGCCAAATTAAATCTCCCTTGTTGAAGCTGTGGGTCTTGGGTGTTGTTACTTAGCAACAAGAAAGCTGACTAATTCAGAGAGACAGTGCAGGAAACCCATTGCCTGTTGTGCTGAAAGCGTTCCTCCATGCCCAGCTGCTCTGTCCTGTCTCTCCCTCCCAGCTGGGAGTCTCCTGCCTGTCTTAGGCCCCAGGTTTCTGATTATTTGGTGCTTGAACAGTTACCTGTGCGTCCTTTCCAATGGGGGATGAAATGGAACAGGCAAGACACCCTGGGGAGACCCTCAAAGCTACTGCTGATGCTCCTGGGGGTAAATTCTGCAGCCTGGGCTGCACTGCCCAGCGTGCAGGGACTCAGCCTTGCGCCATGGGGATGGGAGGGGAGTGGGGGTCTTGCTCTGCTCTTTCCTGCTCAGGAGGTCTCAGAGGGTCTCTGCAGAAAGCCACGTGTTACTTTTGGAGAAAGGACCGGAGCTGGCTTCTGGAAGTGTAGAAGAGACAGAGCTTATGGCTTAGACAAAGTACTCAGACTTGTGTCCTGCTGCAGGCCTTCTTTGTCCTGCTAGTCCAGTTCGGGGGGTGATTGTCTTGTCTTTGATTTTAATGGAGAATTGGTTGGCTAGTTAATCTCCACCCCCCAACTTGGAGTAGGTTGAACCCAAGGCTTTCACACTCAGCTCCAGCCCCAGCCCATGTATTTTTGAGGTATGAGACAAGGTCTCACTAAGTCACTGAATTGCCCAGGCTGTGCTCAAACTTGAGGTCTTCCTGCCTCAGCCTCCCTGAGTGTTGGGATTAGAGGCCATTACTGGCTTTCCTTACCAGCTTAGAACTTTATATGTGGTAACTGTGTGGCTTTGACGAGTGAGGGCTCTGGGGCTGTAGCAGATCTGAGATTCCTTGTGCTCCGCTGTGGCGAGGGGGCATCGGTACCTTTGCCTAAGGTTGTTTCCCAGCTCTAGCACCTGGTCTGGGTGGTGCTGGGAGTCCCCTCCCATGGCTGCAGATGTGTCCTTGGCTCATCCCTCACCTCCCAGCCTCTCCCTGTGCTCCACCCCGTGGCCCCGGACACGGATGCAGGAGGAGATGCATCCTCATGCGCCCCCTGGCTTGGCACATAGCTAACCTGCTTCGTTGGTTTTGAGGGCCGGTAGCTTGGAGTGAAACCTACGGCTGCTCTACTGTCCCCCTGATTGTGTATCTTCAGGGCAGTGGCTGTGGGTGGAGGTGGCAGGATGGTGGTGGTACTTGGGAGGGTGACAGTCCTCCCAGAACTGGAGTCTCTGTCAACTTATCCAGTTCAGTGTTCTGTCTTCAAAATGACAGAAGGTTGGAAGACTTCCTGGTGGGATTCCTGCGATGGCCCTGTGGGGCGTAAGACCTTCCACTGAGTGGGGCAGGTGGTAGCCTGAAACAACATCTTCTTAAGGTTAAAGTCTCATTTCTTCTGAAGGCTGTCTCTTTACCACGATTACCCAGGGAAGCACTTGAAGCCTCTGTAACAACAACATCTTCTTTCTCTCTCCTTCCTTCTCTTTTTTTACCTCCGTGGTCTTGGGGTTCAAGCCCAAGGCTTTCACACTGAGTTACATTCCCAGCCCATTTTTGATTTTTAGTGTTGAGGTAGGGTCTCACTAAGTCTCTTAAGTTGCCCAGGCTGAGTTTGACCTTGGAATCCTCCTGGCTCAACCTCCCAAGGTGCTAGGATTACAGGCCTGAGTGACTGGGCCCAGTTTGTAATTTCTTACAGGGAATAGGAAAGGTGACTTCAACATCAAGGAGTCACAACGTGATTCAGTGCTAGAGGCCCCTTCCATACCCAGCAGAGAGAGACGCTCTTGGCTAGTTCTCTTGTCCCCTCTCCTGCGTCTTGTCCCCAAGAGGAGGGGATAAGACCTGGGGAAGATGCTCTGGGCAAGGACTCAGGAGGTTGTAGTCCCAGCTCAGCACCACCAGCGACCTGCCAGGGAAGCCCTGACCTTGGCACTTGTCACCTGAAAAAGGGACTTGTCGATTCAGGATCCAGTCACCTTACCCACTGTGAAGTCCAGTATAGTGGCCACTGAGCAGTTGAAGTATAACCACTGCAAAATGAGATGTTTTAACCCACAGTGGTGACTTAGGCTGAGGAAGGAGGATCGCAAGTTTGAGTCCAGCCTGGGTGACTTAACGAGACTCTGTTTCAAAATCAAAAATAAAAATGTCTGGGGGTATAGCTTAGGACGAAAGCCCTGGGGTCGATATCCAGTAACCCCACCCCCACCCCCACTACCACCAAAAAAAGTTAAGTGTCGTGGAATTGTTCCATGGGCCGTGGGCAGTGGGATACCACTATGGCCTGGAGGGGAGAGGAGCCTGTGTGCTCCGATCTGATTCTCCAGCGCCTGCTTGCCGGGGTGGCACCGTCGGGGCCCTGACTGCAGCAGGGGCCTCTGCTTGTTGGCCTTCCCAGCTGTAGTCTCAATGCCAAAGCCCCTCTGCCCTTCCTTGCCACCCTGTCTGCTCTGTCCCCCAAGAGGAGGAAGCCCTAGGAGCTCTGGCCCGTGTGAGGTGCAGGCCAGCTCCTTCCTCCCGGTGTCCCTGCCCCACCGGGACAGAAGCTCTCACTGAGGGTGGACGCCTCAGGCTCCTGTTTGTACCATTTGGAACCAGAACTCTGTCCCTGTTTTATTGTTCTGGCCGAGGAGAGACATATTTTGGGGCTCATAAATAATCAGGCATCAGCAGAGAAAGAGTTCTTTTGCTTTCCCAGGCTATTTCTTCCTGCCAACTGGCCTCTTTTTCTCTTTCTGTTTTTCTTCTTTTCTGCAGTACTGAGGATCCAGCCCAGAGCCTTCATACTGAGCTGAATCCCCTGCCCAGTTTTGATTTTGAGACAGTGTTCCTGAGAAGTTAGTGAGGACCCTACTAACTTCCTACGTTGCCCAGGCTGGGCTTTTAACTTGTGATCCTCTTGCCTCAATGTAGTGGGGTTCCATAGTGGTCCCCCAGAAATACCTGCCCATGCCCCAACCCCTAGAAGTTGGTGAATTTTACCTTCTTTGGAAAAAGACATTTGCACAAGGATCTTGTAGTCATCTGGCACTAAGTGGCGACAGGTATCCTTGTAAGGTAGACCACAGGGAGATTTGGACAGCCCCAGCGCCCCCAGCACCCCCAGCTTGGCAGCCGCACAGCCCAGGCCTATCCAGGGGAGGAAGAGGCAATAAAGACACAGACGGACACAGACGGAAATGGCCCTGTCTTTGGGAAGTGCCGAGTGGTGGAGACAGACTATGGGTGCTTCTCTCCCCCACATGCGTGGCCTCGGAGGAGCACAGTTCCTGCTGCAGTGGGTGCTGCCGAGGCCAAGTGTGAAAAGTCAAGGTTGATCCTGCGCCTCCTGGCTTGGCACGTGGTTCTCTCTCCTCTGAGGGCTCCCTGGGGTCCGCAGCTCCACCAGAGCCCCTGGAGCTGGTCTTCCAGGGGAAAAAGAGCCCCAAAAGTCAAAAGGCAGCCAGGCCTTAGCAGGCAGAGCCCGGGCACCATCCCTACATCCTAATGGGGCTGCGGACTGTGGGAACCACTGGAGACCAGGGTAGAGAAGTCATCACTCGTGTGCCAGGAGGGGTTTTCCTCAGGTGGCATGGAGCTTGTTGAGTAACAACCCCCTCCCCCTCCCCGGCACCTTAAGCAGTATTCCTACAGCCCAGTTCCTGTCAAGTCCACGGCGAGGCATCACTTGGCCTGGGTCTGTGCCATCAAATGCCTTCCTGCTTTGAAAAATGTGCCCCAGCCTCCTTTGCTGCCGGGGAGGAGCAAGTTCGGCTCCCTGTGGGTCTTTGAGCCCCAAACTCCGCCCCTTGTTGCTGCAGTAAGGACTCCTGGGTCACATTTGGCCCAGTCCGCTGTGAATTGCACAGATGTAACCCAGAAGAGATAGTAATTCACTCAACACCCAGGGGACTTGTAGCTGAGATGGGACCAGTCTGCACCCCCAGCCCCTGCCCGCCTGGTAACATCTCAGCTTCTCAGGCATTTCTGCAACTGCCAAGGAGACTAGCATCATGCTCAGAAGAGGGGATTGGAGTACATCTGTGTTTCTTTGTCACAGCCCCGTCATCAACCTCAAGGACTTGGGGGGACCTATAGACTTAAGCCCCTCAGCTAGGTGCTGCTGCAATTCTGTGCTCAGTTTTTAAAGGACAAGGCTGAGGCAGGAGGGATCTTGAGTTGGAGGCTAACCAGGAGTGTGCAGGGAAACCTATGGGGAAGAGAGGAGGGAAGGGAAAGAAACTATGTTACAGACGAGAGTAGAGGTATGAGGGGTATAAAGGGATTGTTGGGACAGCAATATTCTTCAAGATCCCACTTAAATGAAGCGCCTAGTAAGGCTCCTGCAGACGATGGGATCGGACGGCCAGGGCCTGGAGGGAAGGGGGATGCAAGGAGAATGTCTCATGGGGTGGAGGTTCGGTTTTGGAATGTGAAAGTTCAGTAGTCGCTGGTAGTGATGGTATCCCGAGCATAGAACTGGACACTCACAATGCTAGAGTGCTGTCTTGTTAGGAGGACCACATCAGCCCCGTGAGAACACAGCACAGCATCTGTGGGTGGCTTGGAGTGGGCGAAGCCCTTGTGCAACCCGGAAACAGCAAACACGTGCTGATCCGTGCCTCGCGGCCTGCTATTCCCAGGCATCTCGACTGGTGGCTGCCAAGTGGTGGGAGGCCTGGAGAATCTCCTTGTCCATCCTTATCAGATGAGGAAACTGAGGCCCAGTGTCTCAGTTACTCTTTCATTGCTGTGACTCAAGACCCGACACCCACAAATTTAGGAGAGGAAAGGTTTATTTTAGCTCACGGTTTCAGAAGGTCACAGTCCATTCAGGGGCGGCCGGCTGCAATGGAAGCACATGGCAGAGGCAGAGGCGGAGGCAGCTTCTCTCGACATCACAGACAGGAAGCCAAGTCCCATCAAGTCCAGTCTCTCCCCAGAGGGGGGAAAAAAAAATCTTCTTCCTTCCTTTTATACAGTTGGAGTTCCCAGTTGGGTCTCCCACACCTGAGTGGGTGTTCTTGCCCCATTCACTGACTCACAAATCACTCACGCTCTAATCCAGGCTGGTTCCTATTGCTTCAAGTTGACATAATCTCTCCAGCGGTCACACCTGGCGTGACCCAGCCCCAGGCAGCGGAGCTGGATACAGGCCTCTGGCCTCTGACTGCATGTGTGCCTCGCAGCCCAGCCCAATCCAGCACAGGGATGCTAAGGGACGTGCCATTCTCTGTGCTTTCTAACACAGACAGATGCTTTTTAAGAGGACTTTCAGGAACTCTAAAATCTTATGGACGTTTTTTTACACAAAAGGGAACAAAGTTTGTCACCCCGTCATCTAAATCCCCTTGTCCCCACTGTCTAGTAGGGGCTGTGACAGGCTCACGGACCAGGTGTGGTTTTGTGCTAGGCATAGTTCACTGTGTCCAGGCTATACTAACTCACCATGCACAATTCACTGTTTACTTTTTATTAATTTTTTTTTCTTGAACTTGAGGTCGAGCCCAGGCCTTCTCATTGAGTTTTTTTTGATTTTTAGTTTTGATTTTGAGACAGAGCCTCACTAAGTTGCCCAGGTTGAGTTCAAACTTATGATCCTCCTGTTTCAGCTTCCCAAAGTGCCAGATGGCACCTGGGCCTGCTTTTTTTTTTTTAATTTAATCATCCAGTTTACATGCTGAACACCCTGTGGTGCATGTTGTAGACTTTATCTCATCTAACCACATGCCAGTCTGAGGCGGTAGGGACAGAGCTTGGAGAGCTAAGCGGACTCACCTGAAGACACTGGGCAGCTGGCGGCACAGCTCAGGACTCGAACCCAGGACTGCATGCTGCCTTCCTGGTCCTCAGCCCACGTGTGTCTTTCTCATCAGTGTTGTCTCTCGGTATTAATAATGTCACCTGCGTGGTCGGGGCGGTAGCCCAGCACAGATGCTGGTTGGCTCCACACTGACTTCTTGAGGGACGTCTCAGGTTCGCCCTGAAATTCCGGCTGGAAACTTGATTCAGTTGCTGAAAGCGGAAGAAATACAGCTTTCATGTCCACGCACAATTTGCCTTTTCATTTTGTTATTATCCTGAGAGTCGGTGTAAATCACACGCTCCCATCGGGCCTGCGGTTCTGATTATGTTCCTGGGGTCCGGCGAAGAGCAGGGGTCGTAAATTACTGCCACTTTGTTTGAAAATTGTTTTAGCCACAGTACATTAGCTGCCCTAGTTTGCTTTTGCACCGGCGGTGTACACGTTTTTGTTTCAGGATTTGTGTGAATGTCTGACTTGTGAGTAATGTAGCACGCAGAAATGGCGGGATTGGGTAGAACGCATGAATGAGGTTTCCTGCGTGGCATCAGAGAGATCCTTAAGCCACGCGAGGGAAGATGAGATCAGCACTTGGCCCATCTCTGTGTCCGTCACGCGCACACCAGACACACATACATTTGTTCTCTGCATTTTTCTGCTGTTTTCTCCCAATCTCACTGTGATACTGCATTTCCCAGAAAGCACTTGTTTAGAGTGGCTAATAGAGGGAATTACCAGAAGGCTTTCTTCCCGGCTTTTTGGACTTTTGTTTTGAGACAGTGTCTTACTCTATAGTCCAGGCTGGTTCTGAACATGCTGTGTAGCCCAGGTTGACCTCAAACTCACTGCAGTCCTCCTGCCTCAGCCTCCTGAGTGAATGCCAGGATCACAAGCGTGAGCACCCATGCCCAGCATATGTGGTGCTGGGGAACAGAACCCAGGCCTTGAGCTTGCTAGGCAGGCGCTCTGACAGTGGAGCTACGCCCTCAGCCCCCTCTCTGGATGTTTTTGTTTATTTGAAAGATTGATCAATTAGTAGGCCAGGAGACGTGTTTTATTGTAAGTTTCTATCATTATTAGTAAATAAACCTTTGAAGAGACAGAAGTGGGGCTGACCGGACCAAGCCCGCGTGACTGTCACATGTCCGCAGAGCTGCTGCTCCTCAGCCTGGTGGTGTTAATCTTGGGGTATGTGCCCTTCACAGGCTTGGCCTGCTTTTCCACCCAAAGGCAGAGGGACTTCTCCGGTGACACGGAGTGCCCGTAGTGTCAGTGACAGGTGGACGGTTTGGTGCTGACGTTCGTCTGTCTGTACCTTCTGCTGCACTGGGGAAGTGGGGACGCTGCTGCCCGCTCCCAGCCAGGCGTGAGGCTTCCTCATGAGCCCTTGCCACTACAGTGTCCACAGGAGGACAGCGATGCCCGTGTGGGACCTGGTGCACCTCTGAAATAGGCCCGTGTTTCTCGGGTGGCTCGGAGAGGATTGTAGCACGTTCACAGATGTAGTGTCACTTCCTGCGTTTCTACCCACGGCCCTAATCCACACTCAGCTCCCAAGGCTGCACAGGTCATGGCGCCCACCCCTCCCCAGGGAGGCCCCACAGTTTTCAGTACTTTTCTGTTTTATTAAAAAGCAATAGAGGTGACTATCTCTGATTTTTAAGGAATTTGGTTCAGAATTTTGAGGCCAGATCACCCCTTCAGTCCGGGGTCTTCAAGGAACAGGCATATATGTAGCTAGTGCCTGGCCTGCCAAGGGCAAGGGACAGAAGGGAGCTGAGGCTGAGCCTGCAGGTTCTTGTGTTTTCTGAAACACAAACTTCATGGGATGCGTGGAAGAGGAACACATGGCTTTCATGGCATTCCATATCTCCTGCAGGGTCCATTCGGGGAAAATCTGACACTATGAAATCAGCACTGGGACCACTAACCTGGAATGTTTACTGGCACCCAAAGGAGTTTGGGTCCCATTTCATCCAGATGTGACTTGAGGATGCTGTGATGCTCGTAACTATGTGGTCCCTGGTAGGAATAAAAAAATACAACAACCACAGGGCCACACTTTTCTCTTGGAAGCGGCTCCACCCCAATTAGAGCCATCAGACGCTTTTGAGTGCCTGGTGCCCAACCAGCAGCCAGCCACCTCTGTGTGAGGCCCCAGGGGTGACAGTGCCTGTAGACACAGTTTGGGGCCCTGGTGGGCCTGCTGTTCCCTGAGGACGTAGCTGAGTGCGAAGGCCCTGGGCTCCTTCCCCAGTGCCACAAAAACCAATCCATCAATGATAGATAAAATTAAATACGATATCCTCAGGCATAGACTGTATTTTGAACCAACTAAATTATAATCCCTAGATGCAGAACCCACTTGTTAGAGTATTTTGTTTCTCTTTTAAGGAGACCTTAAGTATTCCAGGGGCAGACAAACCCTGTTAGCCCCCACAACCTAGCTCACAGCTAGCTACAATTATTGACCCCATTTTCCAGTTGAGCAAATTGAGCTTTCGAGAGGTGATGCTCAGAGGTGAACCCACGTGGTCTAGCTCTGCAGCCCATGCTCTCAGTTACTGTGCAGGAATTCTTTGTTACATGGGGCCCGTGGGAACGGGGGTCCCACCAGCCCCGCCTTGGAGAAAGCCCCGTGGTTCTGCACGAGTCCTCTGCTCTGGCAGGCGGCCGATTTTTATTAAACGCAGCTTGTGGCTGTGGCTCAAGAATGCATGGGCTGATTTAGATTACGCTTTGCATCGAGTTTATTAAGATAAACCCTATTTCCCGAGATAGGAGGCGGAGGCGGGTCCGCAGCTGAGAGCTGCGAGGGAGCGCAGGTTGCTGGCGTGAAGGGGACGATGACCTCACACTTGGCAGGCGTCCTGCGTGTTTAGCTAAGCATTTTATTTCCCATTGGCGCCTCTGCCCTCTTCTCCAACCGCACGGCCATGGAGGAGGCTGGGGCGCGGACCTGGGCCTCCTGGGGTCCCCAGGCCTCGCTCGGTTCTGACTGGGTTGCCCTGCAGAAAGACTGTGCATGTGTGTGTGCTCTGAGACTGAGGCCAGGGCCTTCACACTGAGCTGTATTTTCAGCCCCTTTTTTTGAGACTAAGTTTCATTGTTTCCCAGACTGATCTGGGACTTGGGTCCTCCTGCTTCCGCCTCTCAGAGTCCCACCATGCTCAGCATACCACACATTTTACACCTGCTTTTCTCCCCTTGGGAACATGAGTCTAGCCCAGGCGCCCTCGAGCTAATTGGGAGGGACCGATGGGCTTGGGGAGGTGACGTGTTGTCGGGCTGGTCAGTAATAAATGGGGTGTCTCCAAAACTAAGTTGCCTGCAACTCACTGGAGCCTCCCATTTACTTAATCAGCCAGCACTTATTAAATGCCAGTGAATTCCCAGTGACACCCGGGTGCAGGGAGGAGGAAGAGGCGGTCGTGGCGGGAGGCCACCCCGGCTCCCCAGGAGCTCGTAAACCCATGCCTTTGTTCCTCAAGCTCCACGTTTCACACTGATTGCGTCTCTGGACTCAGGATGTCTGGGCTGGATTTACAAAACACACACTCCGCAAGAACTTCCTGTCACGCTGGACCGTAACTAACTTGGGGGGTTTGACTGGTGTCCAGGACTTGTGGGTGTTGGCCTCGGCAGCGTGGACTCACGAGAGGGGCAGGGACATTGTGTAGCACGTTTACAGTAAGGGGAAGGGACAGAGAAAGATCACAGTCTGGAGTTCCTGGGAAGTGCGGTATCAGGCACCTGCATGGTTTCTGCTGGCCAGAGGCTAGGCTGGATTCACCTCTGCCCCTTTCAGGCTGTGTGACGTTGGTAATTACTTAACCTCTCTGTGTCTCAGTTTCCTTATGTCTAACATGAGCATAATGCTAATGTCCACTTCATAGAATTGTCCTCAGATTTAAATAGATTGATGTTTGTGGGTGTGTGAGATGCCTACAACAGTACCCAGTGCCTCGTAAGGCAGGAAAAAGAAAGAAAAAAGTTGGCCAAGATCATCGCTTTCTGTGGGTGGTAGGGGAAAAGGAACCCTAAAAAGAGACTAGCAAACGTAGCTAATGACAGAAGTAAGTATGAGACAGAAAGAGGGTCTTCTGGGATGCAGCAGAAGTGGCTGCTTCTCGTACACCTTGACCCTGGCGGCACAGCTCTAGAGTCTCCTGGGCATCGCTGGACGTGCATGAGACCTTGTCTGCTGAAGGCCGAGCGACGCTCCGTTTGTGCTTCAAGAAGATGGATTTGAGCTCTGAGCTAAACTAGCTGCTTTTTACTAAAAGGGCAGGCTGCCAGGCTACGGTGAGTTACTGAATTTAGTGTAATTCAGTTCCCAAAGCAGAACCAACTGACCTCGGGGCGTCAAGGAAATAGGTCTCAGCTTAGTTGCCGGAAATCAAATCTGAACCTTCAAACAAAAATTAGAATTGTGGACAGCTTTTGGCCCTACCCAGAGCTCGACAGCTTCTCAGTCTCTTCCAGTGGTGTGGCGAGTGACATGAACTTGTACCCGTGCTGTGTGATGTGAGTTAATGTGCACATGTGTATGTGTGCATGCAAATGAGCCAGTGTCTTCTCAGGGAGCAACATACTGCTTATAAAAATGTACGCGGGTCAAAGTTCTGTCATTGGCATGGTGGAGTTTTCAACTTAAAGTGTTCCCTGGGCTAGGCAGTGTGGGCCTGTAATCTCAGCCTCTGAGAGGCTGAGGCAGGAGGATTGCAAAGCGTGAGGCCTGCCTGGGCAACTTTGTGAGATTCTGTCTTGAAAACAAAATAAAAACCAAGCAAATAAACAAACAAAAGAACCTTAAGAAGTTAGATTTTTTTTTTTTTTCCTTCAGAGATAAAATAGCTCTTTTCAGGATTCAGCTGGCTGGATGTTACGTGCATACTCCATTCAGTCGGTCAGGCAGGGTACCTGTACCCCGGGAAGAAGCTGAACACCAGCTAGACCTATGGGAAAGCTTCGACCCACTCACCAGGCCATTGTGCTGGGGTAGGGGGGCAAGAGTGGGCCAGGGCCTGACCTGCGGTAAGGAAGACAGCCCACCTCGCCCAGCCGTGGGTCGGGGACATGGCCATCACAGCCGCCTAGCAGCTGGGCAGAAAAGGCTGGCTAGATTTTTGAAGCCAGTGAAAAGTGGATTGGAATTCAGTTCCATCACCAGGCCTGGACAAATCACTAACCTTTCTGTTTTTGGTCTCCTCTGAAATGGTGACTAAAAACATATCTTTTAACTGGGCCTGGGGGTGCAGGCCTGGGATCCCAGCCCTCCGGGAGGCTGGAGCAAGAGGATCTCAAATTCAAGCCCAGCCCGGGCAACTTAGTGACTTAGCAAGACCCTGCCTCAAAATCAAAACTAAAAAGTGGGGTTCAGTGTGAAGGCTGTGGGCTCCACCCCCCGAAACCACATACATATACAAAACATAATATAGGTTATAAAGCCATACTTAATACAGAGATCAGAGTACAAGTGAAGAAAAGCAATCCCTTAACACAATCACATAGGGACCGCTGTTTCGGTTGTGAGATTTATTAATGGCCTTAGGAAGGAGGAGTCATCATAGAAATGCGCGAGTGGATGCCATGGTGACGTCACCTCCCTGGGCTCTCATGGAAGTGCCTCCCACACGTGCACACCCTCATGGGGGCTACCTAGGCACTCACAGTACTTACCCCAGTTTCTTGGGTGGAAAGTGAGGGTGCATTATGAGCTATGTCTTTTTAGCACAGTGCAGCTATTAGGTCATTCAGTGACCCAGTTAAATAGCTCAAAAAAGAAAAAAAAATCGTTATTTTCCAATAAAGTCTCTTTAAGCTCAACAAACATACTGTGTTCTGAATCTGAAACAGTAGCCACTAGCAGCATGGAGCAGTTTAAATTTAATTTAAAAATTCAGTGTGCTGTTTTTCCAGCCATATTTCGTGACCTTGGTAAGCCACATGTTGCTTGAGGGCCACCAATCAGTGCAGATTATAACACGAGTCTGTCACAGAGGAAGTTCTATGCGATGCTGCTGCAGTGTTACTGCGAGGACAAGAAGCTTCCTGGGCCTGTCCTTGGGGGCTTGTTGGAGTCGTGGGGTGGTGACAGCTGCTGAACAAGCCATCACAGTGGGGTGAAGGAGGGGTGGGGAGCGAGAGGAAGATGTGACCAGGGATCCAGCCAAGAGGGGCTCAAAAGGCCACACCCATGAATAGCAGGGCAAGTTGTTTGTGCTGTAAAAGTTTGTTTTTTTCTGCAACTGGACCCCATAAGTAATACTTAATGATTTTTAAGCACCATTGAAGAATAACCTTAAACTTACTGAAATTTTTAATGCAATAGATTTCAAAAGAAACCAAATACAAAATGTAATGACAGTATGGTTTCACTTACATGGTAGTATGGAATATGCAAAATTAATCTTTGATGATTAAAAATTAAAGAGTAGTTGGCTTGAAGGAAGAGTAGGAGAGGGAAATTGGGAGCAGAGAATGACGACAAGGGACTTTGGGATTTGTTAGTTACCTTCCCATTGCTGAGACATCATTCCCAGTACTGCCAGCTTAAGGGAGAGGTTCCAGTGGGTTCAATCCATGGCTGGCTGGCTGCAGTGCAGAAACAACATGACAGAAGGGCATAATAGAGAACAGTGGCCCACCCCACAGCCGCAGGAAGCAGAGAGAGCAGGGAGGAGCCAGGGACAAGAAGACACCCACCAGGCCATGCCCTTGTGACCTTCCTCCCACCAGGCCCCGCCTCCTCCCAGCAGTCAGCCATGAAGTTGTCCTGGTGAATCCACTGGTGAGCACACGCCCCCGTGACCTGGTCACTTTCCGCCCACAGGGGACTTGGGGGATATTTTAGGTCTAAACCACAAGACAGAGGTAGTGATTTGGATGTTGTTGTTCTACCGAGACATTGGTTATGTGAGCACATGGGTATGTCAGGTCTGGTGGATTTGTGTTTTGCCCCAAATGTAAATTATATCTCAGCTTAAAATTTTATGTTGAATTGAATTGGTAGATGAACAATTAGATGATAAATGGATGGATGGGTAGGCAGACTGACAGGTAGCGGGAGGAGCTCCTTGCAGTGTGTTATGTGTGGCAGGAGGTGTCCTGGGGGTGCCATGCCTTACCCGTTCATTGTCTGTGGTGATCTGGCCCTGTTGTCACTAACAAGAGGATTTGGGGGTTTTCCTCGGCATGCTATGTGGATGTCTGTGTGCTGCTCCCGCCTTTTCCTGTTTTTGACACTTTCTTCCTTATCCAAAGTGGACAAACGGGAAGGTTCTTTGCCAGAAGGTTAAGAATGGTGAGAAGATTTAAAGTGAGTTTTTGGGTTTTCTTTTTTGTTTGGTTTGGTTAATCTCTCCCTTCTTCACTGTTTTTTATTTGTTTCTGCGTTGTGGTACTGGAGATCGAGCCCAGGGCCTTCATACTGGGCTACATCCTTAGTCTGGTTTTTATTTTTTGATTTTGAGACAGCATCTCGCGAAGGCTCTAAGTGGCTCAGGCAGGACTTGAATTTGCAAGCCTCCTGCCTCAGCATTCCCACATGTTGGGACGACAAGCCTGCATTGTATTTTATGTGTAGCAGTGACCATGCATTCTTTCCACAATTGGAGGGACAATTTCTTAGCTCAAGAAAGACCTTTTGCACTGGGTGCCCTGTGGTCCTTTGACGATGTTGGGGTGTGTATTCTGATTAGGGCCAGATTTCCTTCGAAGCAGCAGACCGCAGGTGACAGCTCAGGCTGCTGGAGATGCTCCCGCTTTGTTCCTTGTATCTGGGAATGTGTCCCTGGTGCTGCCTCTCCATGGCCCTGGGGACGCTGTGGCAGGTGGGTGCAGGCATCTGGCTGTGGGCCCCTCTCACCTGCCTCTCCCTCTGTGCCCCAGATTCCTACCTGACCCTGGAAGAGCCAATGAATAACATCACGACGTCCCTGGGGCAGACAGCGGAACTGTACTGCCGAGTGTCGGGGAACCCGCCACCCACCATTCGCTGGTTCAAAAACGACGCACCGGTGGTCCAGGAGCCGCGGCGAATCTCCTTCCGGACCACGAGCTACGGCTCTCGGCTGCGGATTCGGAACCTGGACACCACCGACACGGGCTACTTCCAGTGTGTGGCCACGAACGGCAAGAAGGTGGTGTCCACCACAGGAGTCTTGTTCGTCAAGTTCGGTAAGTACAGCCCTGGAGTCCTTGGGTGAAGGGACAGGAAACGGACGCTCAGCTTGCCCACAACCCTAAAGCTGGCACAGTGGTGCCCTCTGCACAGAGGAGTCATCAAGGCCCTGTCATTGCTTCCTGTGTTCAGAGTTGCCTGGCCAGGGACAGCCAAGCAGGAAGGGGGTCCAGTATTGTCTGACCACCACCTCTGCTCCTTCTGCCACGTATGAAGCCCTCCGTCTCATCCTCTCAGCAAGGAGGTGCTTCTTGTCCGCAGGTGGTGGACAGCACACAGGTCCCCCTTTCCGCTTCTGTCCAGTGGCTCTCGGAGCCGGAAAGACCCTGCTTTGTGACCGGGACTCCCTGGTGCTGTTCCTCAGCCTCCTGTGGGAACCTCCCTGTGGAGTCCGAAGACACCCTGGTGACACGTGTGTTTGCGTTTGTCAAGACATTTGTCAGACCCTAAGCTGTGAAACACATGCAGTCTTATCAGAATTTACAGTGCATGTTCACATTTTAAAATTTTATCACAGTACAAAACACATGGCCACTAACGCCCTGCGGGCATAGGACGTGCTCTTCCCCCGTTCTCCCACGCCCGGGAGCAGCTGTGGGACCCTCTTCCCTGAGTGCCTGTGTGAGGTGTGATCAGGAGTGCAGGGAGCACGGCCACCGAGCGCGTCCAGCGGAAAGGTGCTCGGGAAGACAGGCGCGGCGTCCTCATCTGCCTTATGCGCTGCATCTGCCACTGTGGCTTGTGACTCTCCCCCAAATCAAAATGACCATGAAGGGTCAGCATCTTAATGACTCGGGTACTTGCAGGCAGCCAGGTCAGAGCAGCTACAGACTCTCGGGAAAGAGTGACTTTCAGAAGGTGGCCAGGACAGTGGATGAGTGTGTTCAAAGTGAGGCAGGTATTTTGAGGGAGATTTGTGGCCATGCGTCTCTTACTATAATTTTTAAAAATTTAATCACGTATTTTTGGGTCACGCCTTGCCAACCCGTCCTTGCTGGCCTGCTTGGTGTCACAGCGGCGGTTGGGAGAAACTGGGACGATGCCCTTCCTGTCACCCACACTGAATGCCCCTGTCCTTTCTCTTTGTCTCTGCAGGGCCCCCGCCCACCGCCAGCCCAGGGTCCTCGTAAGTACTCGCCCTCATTCTAAGTGTTTGCCAAATGTTTCTGTCATGAAAGTGGTGCTGGCCCTCTTGGGCCGGGCCCCACCATGGTTCTAAACCTCTGCCCCTTCACGGTCTCTCAGATAGACAGGAGACCAGCGGTGGCAGGGAGGGCTGCCACCGTGGTCACGTTGGGTCTCAAGGATCAAAGCAGAAATCTCCTTCCTTTGATTCCCAATGAATCTAATGTTCAGTGGCAACAGTGGTCGAGGTAACATCAAAGGAAGACCGGGAGGCCTTCGCTCCCGGCCACAAAGCTATTGTCCATCCACGAGCAAGTTGGATGTTCTGACGCCCTTAGTGAACAGGGCAGCCACTAGATGGTCACCTTACTTTTTTTCATTCCCTTCAAAGAACTAAGAGGGAGGAATTCCAGCTCCCATAGGGCGGGGAGCCCGGTGCCTGCATGGAGAGGTACGTGGAGTTGGCTTCATTCCAGCGCCTTGTCCGTGGCTTGTTCAGATTTGGGTCTTTAAATGATCCTATTGTGGATGAGTTTATTATTCTGGCTGAGGGAGTCTCATCTTTCACTCTAAAAGCAGCCACTTGGGGCGTTTTTGCTGTGTGTATATTTTTATTTGGGGAGAAAGACCCATTTATTCAAATTCTTCGTGCTTTGTAGACTTTGAAATTCCTTGGGTCCAGCACCACAGTATCTGCACGTCTGGCCAGGACCCCACCTGTGGCCAGTGTGGCAGCCTCTTAATGTGCTCTAATCCCCTGTGTGGCACTTAATTACAGTGTGGGGGACTTCAATACATTGGTGTGTGCCTCGAGGCCCAGTGGCCCGCAATCCCATTAATGAACGAGGTAGGGGGAAAGATCAACATTGGCCCTCAGCCACACTCCTCTGCTGTTTCATCAGCCAGGTCAAGGCCACTGTAAGAGGCTCTTTAAAATCACCGGAGTGCTGATTGCATTCGACTTGTCCAGATAGAAAAATGTCACTTGATTGTAGAACATTCTGGAATCATTCTGCCTTGCTTTTCCGGATGCTGTTTTTTTTAACGCTCTGATTATTGGTTGTATGTGGAATGCTTTTGAAGTCTTGTTTCAACAAAGATTTAAAACTTTTGTTACTTGGTGTAAAAATATTTCCACCCCAGCACTTCGCTTGTCCCCAGGGCCAGGGATTCGAATGGGCCTGGTCATCTGTGTGGCAGAATCCTTCCTGGGATCACTGGTTTGCCTTTACTTTGAGTTCCTGGCCGTTGACTTTCTGCCCACTGTGTTTGCATCCGAGAGTCCCATTTTTGTAATTGGAATTATTCTTAAAATTTGTGTATGTTCTTAACTCCTGGAAATTTTTTCCTCCTTTGCTGCCATCTTTCTTGACTAATGCCGTCCACATCTCTCACAGAATTTCATTTTATATGAAGACAAGTCCAACGGTTATGTGGGTAGGTGTTCGCTGGGGGTTACTGAAGTTCTTTAAAGATACTCCCCCCACCCCCGTCTTGGAGTGACTGGGGACTCCCAGCACCTGCATTTCAGGCTTGCTGTCCCCTTAGGCATCCTGGTGGTCAGCACCAGCTCCAAGCGTCTATTGTTGTGTTTGCTGGGAAGGACCAAGGCCTGCAGTGGGGCGGAACCCCACGGGCCTGTGGGTCACTTCTCCACCTGTCCACAATCCTGGCTGTCGCTTGGGTTGTTTTTGCTTTTCCCCTTGGGCACCAGAAACTTCCCTTGCTTTTGTGACCTCTCTGTCTACCGCCACTTCCCGGTGCCCTGAGGCCTTCCACTGCCTAGGACTAGCTCCCTGCAGGAGGCTGGAGCAGGCCTGGGGCAGCCCACCTCACTGTGAGGGAGCCACGTGGAAGGTCCTGGGGAGGTCCTCCATGGAAGGCCTTCCTGGAGTTGTGCCTAGCCTGTACCAAATGAGAGTGACCTGTGACCTGTAGTTTATACATGGCTGATCTCAAGAGCCTGGGAGTAAGTAGGTACAACACACTGAGTTAGTCCATTCCACCTTTCTGCCATCGGGTGGCAGAGCCCTTGGGAGTGTGCCACCTGGTGAGGGACGGAGGGTGCTTGGGACTGTGACCAGAAGGCTCTGTCTCTTCCTCTTTGGGGCATGTGCAGTCAGCAGCGCTGCTTTATTTTGCCTCTTCCCCCCTTTCTTGACACAGGGTCTCGCTCTGCAGTCCAGGCTGGTCATGAACTCACTGTAGAGCCCAGGCTGGCCTTGGGCTCATGTCAGTCCTCCTGCCTTAGCCTCCCGTGGGCTGGGATGACAGACCTATGCCACTGGGTCTGACTGATTTTCTTAATGTTACAATTTTTTAAAAAGTTATAAAGGAAATCGCTTAGTTACCTGCCTGATGTGTGTGGCCCAAGCCAGCACCTCTTGACCCAAAGAGACTAGCCTGCTCTGAGTGGGACACGCACGCCTGGGGGATCACATCAGGTGTCCCAGCATGCGTGCAGAATGGGGTTCCACTTGGGGTGCACGCTTGTTTTCAGCTCGTAGCTTCAGGCTATGCTTCTGCTGTTGTTACCCGGTCCTGGCCCATCCCCAGCAAATCTGGGGCCTGGAACAAGAGCACAAGGGACGCCCACAGACCAACACCTAAGTGCCTAGCAGGTGTGGATCAAGCTGGCCAAAATGTGAAATGAAATATGTGCTGTCCTCCTACCTTGACAACTGGACTTTTGCAATTTATTTTTTTTTAAATGTGAAATTCTGGTTTTTCTGTTGTTGAAAAGTAGGAGCTATCTACAGCAATGACTGTGGTCGCCGTGCTGCAGGGCGGTGCGTCCTGTTTGTGGCTGCAAATGTGAGGTGTGATTGGTCTTTGCTTTCTGTTGGTTCTGTATGTTTTTACTGTAGTGACTACCTGTGTCATTTTACACGAGGTTTTGGTGTAATTAGCATATATTCCGTGGACTGCAATGCCAGATGAGATGCCCCTTTGTAAGTCATTGTAATTCGTACTTTTGAAAATTTATGTTTACTTGGGGAAACTTTGTTCCCTGAGATCAGAGCAACTCTGTCATGAAAATCCCTAAAATGGCGCTTACGTGAACAAAGCGGGCTAAGAATTCCATGTACCAAAGGAAGTTCTGTGGGGCGACGGTCCTGGGATGGAACCCATGGCCATGTCTTAGTGCTGCGTCCTGTAAACCGGGCTCCTGCTCACATGCCACTCTGCATGAGTGTACGGGGAAGAGGACGGTCACAGTCATCGGTCGATGGGAGGGAGTCCTGGGAAATGTGTCCCTAGCTGATCTCACCACTGCATAAGCATTCTTTGTTTGTTTGTTTCTTTCTTTCTTCCTTCCTTCCTTCCTTCCTTCCTTCCTTCCTTCTTTTTTTGAGGATTTATTGAGTATGTGGTGCCAGGGATTCACACTTGGGGCCTTGCACTTCCTACGCAAGCACTCTAATCATTGAGCTGCACCACCATCCCTGCACAAGCTTTCTGGAACTCGTGTACACAAATCTGCTTTGTGTGGGTCAGCTACTTCAGGTGGCATCTCGAGGCAGTCAAGACCCACAACTCAGAAAGAGATACCACCAGCATAATCACCACATGATTTACTGTATGTATGTATGTATGTATGTATGTATGTATGTCTGTGTGTGTGTATGTGTAAGTAGGCCTGCCAGACCCTGTGATGCAGGCCTGTCAGCCTAGCATTCAGGGAGACTGAGGCAGAAAGGTCCCATGTTGGATCTCAGCCTGGGCAACGTAGTGACTTAGCAAGACCCTGTCCCTGCGTCAGTATCAAAAGTGATAAATGAGCTGGGGATACAGCTTGGGGTGAAGGTCTTGGGCTTAATCCCAAAAATATTTATTTGTACATATACTTCAAAAAATTATTGATAGTGTAATAAATACATGAGTCAATAACATTTCTTATCACTATAACTTTAACTTATCACTATAACTTTCTGTGGCTTGTGTACTTTCGTGTGACCGTTGCTGTAGGAGGTCTGCCCACCAGTGTTGCCACTGGCACGTGACACGTCACACAGAACCCCGCGGCAGCTGTGGCGGCTCCAGCAGGAGGTTTTCAGCTCCGCTGCCACCTTGTGCAACTGCCGTTCATGTGGAACCCACTGGTGCTGGAAACCTCGTTAGGGGGCATGTGACTGCAGGGCCAGTCACTCGCTGAGGTTTCCAAGGCTCCTGTAGCAGCGTGCGGTCAAATGCCTGGCTAAAACAGCAGAAAGTTAGTGTCACCCAGTTCCAGAGGCTAGAGGTCACCATCAAGGTGTTGGCAGAGTTGGTTCCCTCTAAGGGCTCGGGAGGATTTCTCTCTCCTGGGCGTTTGCCAGCATTTTATCTTTTATTGGCTCGTAGCTGCCTTACTCTGTCCCACCCTGGAGGTAACGTGGCGTTTTCCCAGCATATCTCCATATATCCCTCTGTTAAAAAAGTACCAGTTATTCGGGATCTGGACCCACCTTGTTGGTTCCTGCCAAGACCTGTCCTAGTTACTTTTTCATTACTAGGACAATACAATACAATGCCCACACCCACAGCTTAAGGGAGGGTGGTTTAACCACATCACAGTCTCAAGGGGGTTCAGTCCGTTCATGGGCAGGTGGCAGTGGCAGAAGCACATGGTGGAGGCCTAGTGGGAGAGAAGCTGGCATGGCCTGGCAGACAGGAAGCTGAGAGAGACAGCGGAAGGGTGGAGGTAGTGGATATCCTTCCAGGTCCTGTCCTAATGTTCTGCCCCTTCCAGGTCAAGCCCCAGTGACCTGCCCCTTCTGACCAGTCCCCACCTTCTAACAGCACAGGAGATTAGTGGATTAATCCCCATGATTGAATCACCTTCCAGACACAAGGCTTTTAGAGGACTTTCTGGATCCTTATGCCAGTTACGTCTTGATTATTTTTGATTTATATAAAACTTTATTTTTTTATTTTTCTTGTTCTTTCTGTTTCTTTTTTCTCCTCTCTTATTCCTTCTTTCCCTCTTTTGAGATAACAGCTGTGTGGAGATATAGTTTCATCATTATATTCAGTTTTAAAGAACACAGCTGTGTTTTTGCTATGTTGAAAATTGTGCAACTTTCTCTGCTGTCTTTTTCCTGGAACATTTTCACCCCCTTGGGAGGAGTTCCTCTGGCCTGTGGTCACTGCTTACTTACTTTCTGTCTCTCTGAATTTACCTCTCCTAGACCTTTCACATAGACAGGATCATAGAGTATTTGTTGTTCTGTGTCTGGCTTCTTTCACTTACTATAATGGTTCTTCTTTATTAAGTTATTTGAGTTATTTAGTTTGGGTTATTTGCATTTTTATACACCTTTTATAGTTTTATCTTTGCCAAAAACTCACATGCCGTTTTTATAGAGATCAAATCTATCAATTGATTTGGAGAATATAGCCTTTTAAACAATTTTAAATTTTCCAGTCCATGAACATGGTATGTCTTTTCACATGTTTATTTTGATGATATTTTGTAGAGTTCAGTGTACAAGTCTTGCTTTTTTTTTAAAAAAAAGGTCTAAGTTCATTTTTCCTATTCTTATGAAAAGAATTGTTTTCTTTATTCTCAAGTTGTTCATCCTACACTACACAGATACAGTTAATTTTTTGCATATTGGCCTTCTGTCCTTGCTCATTGGGCTTTGTAGGCTTTCTGTTTTGTTCTTGTAGATTCCTTAGGGCTTTCCACCTATGAGATTATGTTGTCAACACGGAGATACTGCTTCACTTCTTCCTTTTCTATCTAGACGCCCTTCGTTTTTGCTCATCTATCAGTAGCTGCCCTGACTGGAATCTGCCACTGTTGAATGAAGTGGTGAGAACAGCCTCCTCGTCTCTTTCCTTATCAGTTGATAAAAGGACACGTTTTCCATCTTCCATGGTTGAGTATGATAAGTTTTTTTTACAGAGAAGAGTTTTTCACAGATGCCTTTTATCAGCTTGAGAAACACTTCTCTCTTACTCTTGTTTTGTTGTGGGGTTTTTCTTATGAAAGGGTGTTGAATTTTGCCAAGTGCTTTTGCTGTGTCCAAGTAGATAACATGCGGATTTGTTACTCCTTTATTCTATTAATATGCTGTATTGTATTATGGGGTTTTACATGTTAAACCAAGCTTACATTTCTGGAGTAGTTCCTGCATTGCCAGTGTTTGTAATTCCTTTTTATATTTAGCTGGATTCAACATTCTTATGTTTTATTTAGGATTTTTTTATTTTTTGGTCTATATAAAAGACATTGGTCTGTAGTTTTGATGTGATGTCTAGTCCCAGTGTCAAGACAAATCTAAACTCTTAGGCTAGTTGGGAAGTATTTACTCTTATTTTATATTGTTAGAAAAGTCTTGAAGAATTCTGTTAGTTCGTGCAAATATTTAATATTATTTCTCAGTATAGCATTTTGTGGAAAGATTTAAAGTTATTTAACTTTTATTTTTTATAAATTTGTTCAAATTTTCTATTTCTCTCTGAGTCAGTTTTGCTAGTTTGTGCCTTGCTAGAAATTTTTCCGTCCCATTCAGATTATCTAAATTGTCAGCATGCGTTTGTTCGTAGGATTCTCTTTCTTTAATTTCCATAATACTAAATTATGACATTCCTTCTTGTGTTCTTGATGTTAATATCTGTGTCTCTTTTTTCTTGGTCAGGTAAGGTGGTCTAGTCTAAGGTTTATCAACTTTGTTGGCTTTTTCAAAATAAATTTTTGTTGAAAAGTAGACATTTATATAAAGCAAAGTAGGAACTCTGAAAATCAGGTTGCCTGTGTGTGTGAGGTTGGTGTGTGCTGGTATTGCTGCTGGATTAGCCCCGCATAGCAACTCTTCCTGGCTATGTATGGCTACCAAAGTCTCCCCTTGGTTTGTTAGTTCTGATTGGAGAATGATCACACAGAGTTCCGTGAGCACGGAAGGCCCTCCCTTTGCCCAGGGTTTCCTGGATGTTCCAGTGGTTCCCCCAGCAGACCACACTCTGCCTTTGCTTTCCGGTCTCGCCGGGCAGGCCCTAGAGTCAGCCAGAGGGGGAGCGGAGCACCCTCCTATCCGGATGGGCACACAGCCTTCTCTTCTCAGGAACATGGGAAAAGGTCGCCGAGCCTCAGTGGATAGCTCGTCTGTTGGGGTTTGGATCTGGAATGTCGTCCCGAAGCTTCCTGCATGTGAATATTGTGGCTTCTGTATGGATTTCCCATGTGGTTAGGAGGTGGGGGCTGATGAAAAGGGGCTTGGCCTATAATGGGCAGATCACTGGGGATTGACCAGGAGGTGACGGATCCTTGGGGCTGGACCTAGAAGACTGGCTCTTTTCTCCTTCATTCGCTCATTCACTTTCTCGGGTTCCTGTTTGCCACGCCTCGAACAGCTTCTCTTGGGCCAGGCCTCTGCCGTGTTTCCACCCTTGCCAGCGGTCCACAAACGGACTGAGACTTTCCTAAACTGTCCTTCCTTAGGTCATGAATGTCGGGGATTAAGTCCCAGCAAAGGAAATGTCACCAAGACGCCGCCCTGAGGTCCGCCCTCATTGCCTCTGAGCTCTTTGGCTCAGGTCATGTTGTCCTGACTGGTATCGCCACCCCGGGCAAATAGGATTTTCTTTCTTTCTGTCTTTTTTTTTTTTTAATTCCAGTAAATGTCCTGGAACTAAGGCGGCTTTTCCCACTGAGAAGCTCCAAGTTTCATCAAATAAAAACTTGCCTTGTGAATGGGGCTTTTCCGGAGAGCTGCTAGACAGGCCGGGTCTTGCCGGCCGGTGGGAACGGTGTTGTGAGGTGGCTGCAGGGGCACTTGGCCTCTGCAGTGGCCCAGCGCTGGTCCCAGACTGTGTCCTGTGCAGGTGGCATGGGGAGGGGCTGGCTCATGCGCTGCAGAGCTCTGTTCTGAGCAGATTGCAGCTTCTCTGCTGCCTGCTGCCTCTCGTCCTCTCTTACACAGACACCTAGCCGGAGCTGGGCACCGGATCAGCATCAGATGCCATCACGTTGCCTTTCTCTGTCATTATTTCACCCTCTGAGGTCTCCTGCAGAATCAGTCTTAACTCAGGCCTGTCATCCCAGCACTGTGGGAGGGTGAGGCGGGAGGATCCCAAGTTTGAACCCAGCCTGGAGCGCACACAAGCACACTTTACAAGTGTGTGTCTCCTCGAGGTGTCGAGATGTTGAGATGGCAGGAATGTGACGGTGTTCACATGGTGGCTAGGGTGGTGCCCAGTGTGTTACTAGGGCTTAATAACATTGACTGACATTGCCACCATCGCTACCACCATCATCTTCCTCATCGCCATTTAAACAAGAAGGCCGAGCCTTCCCTGTAGCCAAAGTCCATCCCTGGACAACATCCCTGCTGTGAACTCCAGCAGAGGCTTTACAAGCTATTTCCTTTTCTGCTGTGGACCTTTGGCTCACGTCCCTTTCAACAGAAAAGTGACGGCTCTGCTGCCTCCTTCCCTGTTTTATCCGCTTCCAAGCCCCCAGCGCCTAGGGAGGGGCAGCTGGTGCCCGAGCCAGGAAGGCCAGGAAGTGATAGTACAACTTCCCGCCAGAGATTAATGCGAGGATAACTTCCAGCGCAGTCCAGCTCCGTTGGTGTCTGCGACAGGCGTCTTGGAGAGAGGGACCAGGAAGTCACGCAGTGCTGGACCCCGCCACAGAGGGCTGTCTCAAGGGACACAGCTAGCCAAAACAGCCTAGACGCAGCACTTGGCAGAGCGGGCTGATGGTGGGAACACGGACGGATTAGATAAGAGGTTTCCCAGCCGGGGAGTGGGGAGAGGGCTCCCAGGGCACGGAGGCTGAGAAGCCAGTGCTTATCCCTGTCCATCCGTCACTCAGCAGTCCCCACCACGTGGATAGGGTGCGGAAAGCTTCCTGTTAAAACGGCACTTGTGACTGTTGGCAGGCCGTGTCTGTGTGTGCAGGGTGCATCCCCCGAGAGGGGATGATAAGGCCTTGCTTCCAGGAACACTTTCAGAAAGTGTGTCCCTCCTCTCCGTGACCGTGACCTTTTCTGTGTGTAAGTTGTGAGTAGCTCCACGTCTACTGCAAAATCCAGTATGCGGTAGGTGCTCAGTAAGTGTGTGCTAAATTGAACAGTAGAAGTCTACCTGAAGAGCTTAAGACCATGTTATAGTCACCGGCTCAGGTTTTTTTGCATACTTCACATATTCATTTGCTTAGTTTCCTTCTTTTTTTTCAATGTTTTAAGTTCTGTCTGGGTCTGGACCTCACGGCTAAGCTGTTTTGAAGTCCCGGGAGTAAGTGCAGCAAAAACAATCCAGGAGTTCTCATCCTGCCCGGCGCACGTGGTGGTGGTGGTGGGGGGACGACTGTCCTCTACCTATGGTTGTGGAGCAAGTGATGTTGAAGGAATGGAGAAAATCTGTTTTCTCCCTGGTCTTAGGGGCCCAGAAATCCCTGGGGAACTAGTGCTCCTCAAACTGGCCCATGCACCAGGGGAAGCTGAGAAACACCCATGCTGAGCACAGCGGTCGGGTGGGCCCTGAGCATCTGTGTTTCTTACCTTCTCCTCACGGCAGCTGGTGCTGCTCCCACAGCTGGAAAAGTGAGGCTCAGACAAGGCAGAGAGCCACCCTGGCTTCTAACCCTGTGGCATTCACTAGCCAGTACCGCCTAGCTCTTAGGAGGAAGGGCCTGGCCGGTGGTGGGCCGCTGGGGGCATGGCCGGGAAGGGCGTGCTCTTGCCCCGGCTCCTCCCCTCTCGTCTGCTTCCTGGCTGTCAAGACGCAAGCAGTTTTCCTCTCCAGGGCTTTGTCTGCCTCGCAGCTAGCCAGCTCTGAAAACCGTGAGCTCCGCCTAAGTTCTCGCTGTGGGGCACATGTGTCAGCTGTGGAAGGTGACCAGGTCCTTGCCCACCCTTTCAGCAGAACAACTCTGTGAACAACTGGGCTGTGGGACTAGGCGTGGAGCAGAGTCAAGGCCAAAGGAGCAGCTGTGGTGGTGATGGGCAGAGCTTCAGAAACCCCCCAAAGAAACTGAAGTTCTGAGGAAGTGGAGGAGGGAGGCCTCTTGGGTTCCTGACCCTTCAGCAGTCCTCAGAACGTTTCTCTCCATCTCTCTGATGGTACAGCTAGCTAGTAGTTTAGTTTATATTTTTCCTGTCTAGCAAAATGTAAAAATGGATAGAGGATCATGCCTGTGTGCTTTCTTATCACACGAATGCTTTTTCACTGGATAGAGGCCTGTTCTGGATCTGAGCTTCAGTTCGTATAAACTTTTGAAGGCTAAGACAAAAAAAGATGTAGAAATGCGTTCCTTGGAACACTAAGGTCAGGATTTGCCCACGATGGTCAGGCCTGTCTGAGCCAGGTGCCCACGTGACAGGACTCCAGTGCCGGGCCGTTGTATCCGTGGGGGTCGGCGCTGTCCCCTCCTGTCAGGCCGACTGAGTAATCCACACCCAGGGACTAGCAAAGGCAAGCCGAGTGCAGGCGGGTGGTGGACTCTGCCGCCCAGGCCTCAGCCGCGTCTCTGTAACACCCCTTCCTGTTCCGAGAGGTGACGTGCAACCCCCACATCTGGTCATTGTCTCCGTCATTTTGCTGTTGCATGGACACGGTATCTGACACCCAAAATTTAAGAGAAGAAGGGTTGATTTTAACTCACAGTTCAGAGGTCGCAGTCTATTCGCAGCTGGCCAGCCGTGGTCAAAGGGCAGGGTAGATGGTACCCTGGGAGGAAAGATGTTCACTGTACCGCAGCCCCGCAGGCTGAGTGGAAGGTGGAGCAGGTGACGCTTGCTTAGGCCGCGCCCTCGGCGCGCCTTCTCTCCAGCTGGACCTCATTTTCTGACACACATGCTCGATCCCGAGCATTATAAGCAGCTTCTTTTGTTACTCTTACTGTTGTTTTGTTGAGACAGTGTCTTACTGCACAGCCTTCAATATGTGATCCTCCTGCCTCAGCCTCCTGAGTGCTGGGATTACAGGCGTGCCTTCCTTAAGACTGCTGAAAGGAGCCGCAGTACTCAAATGGCTTGTCCTCAGCTTTAGTACAGGCAGGAGGTATGGCATAAGAACAGCCAGAGAGACATTCGGGAAGCCAGGTGCAAATCAGAAATCCAGTTTCTGGGCCTAACTGCCTGTCCCTGAGCCTCATGTATCTTTGGCTGACACATTTCTGTGGTTTGTGTCAATGGCTAGTGGTCCATAGCTTAGTTCATGGTTAGTTCAGACCAGCTAAGGTTAACCTGTGCTAGTCAGTCCCCACGTGCAGGTTAGAAGCCTGCTCCTGGGACCCGGTTGGAACCCTGCGTGTGGATGTGCAGTGGTCCGTAGTAATGGGATAGCTGCCATAAGTCTGTCTCCACAAACACCTGTTACTCTCCTGCAGTCTCCTGGCCCGGGCCTGATGGCCCTGACCCCGGCTCATCGTCCCCAGGCCGACACCGTCGCCGTCTCTGGTACCCGCATGAGCCCCAGCCTCCTCTTTGGACCGTTAGCATATGCCTGGCTGGGCACTGCACTGGGTACCCATGTCTGCAGAGTGACACCGTCCACAAGAAACACAGCACAGGCCACGGGGGGGGGGGGGCATGAAACACAATAGTTGCCACATTTTTAAGAAGTTAAACAAGTAGAATTAACTTGAATGTATATCTTTTTTAATTGAACACACTACCCTATCTATTACCATTTCAACATGAAACTGATGGGAAAAGGCCGCCCAGATTTGTCAAGGTGTCATTGATGATTAGAAGTTGTGTGTAATTCATGTGTGCAGCAGGGTGCTCCGAGATGTGTGCACACAGCTGTATGTGCCTGGCAGCTGAGGCCTGGGATCCCAGCCATCTGGGAGGCAGAGGCAGGAAGATCTCAGGTTTAAGCCCACATTGGGCAACCTCGTCAAACCCTGCCTTGAAATAAGAAAGAAAGAAAAAATGGGCTTGAGGTATACCTTAACGCCAAGGTCCTGGACTCCATCCCTAGTACCACAAACACACACAGGAGTTTTCTATAATAGGATGTTCTCTATTCTTTTTTCCCCCCAAGTCTTCAAAATCTAGTATGTATTTTGTATTTATAGCATGGTTTAATTTGGATGCTAGGTTTTCATGAGAAATACTTGACCCAGACTTTTATTTTATAAAATTAACAATTAAAAATGTATATCCACATTGCCAAGTTGTTTCAAATATACCCAGTCTGCCAGTAACTGAACTGAATGCAGAAACCCCACACACTTTTAAAAATATTCACTTCCACAAGGATAAAATCGGGTCATCAGTTAAGAGTTGGTTTGACTTTGAACCACAAGGATATCAGTTTCCACACTCCGTTTTCCCAAGTTGAATACCTGCACCAGCTCTGGGTCCGTTCGGTCTTAATTAGATCAGGTCCCGTGTGGACGCTGGAAAGCAGCACTGAGTTCATGAGTGTCAACAAAACCCTCCTTGAGTTCTTCCCTGTCCTTTCTGCAGCCCGTGTACAGACTGCTGTGGGTCTCAACTCCAGTGGGCATGGGGATCCTCAGTAAGTGTGTGAAGAGCGTGCGGCTCTTGTGCTCGGAACATGCTGCGTTCTGGACACACCGTGCCGCGTGGCCCGGGCACAGCTTCCCCTGGGAGCTGATGGAGCACAGTGTCTGCGAGGCCACGAGACCGCGTCGCCGGGGCTTGTTGCTCTGAGATTACTGCATGTTCAGCAAGCATCTTTCTCTTTGAGCAGCGTCTTGCATTGGGGTTAACAGTATATTAAATCATCATAAAACTGCGTATCCGGCAACTCTGGCCGTGAACGCGAGGTCACCTCTGATTTCCTTCAGTATTTCTAACATGGCAATGATTCCTTGCACATAGGTAGAAAATGACTGTAACAACTGACTCCATGCCACTCTTCATAAAGTCGGTGTCAGCACACGGAGCCCATATTTGCCACACGTGTTGCATAACAGAGCTGAGCGGTGCAGGAGCCAGCGGTGTCCGAAAATTGCCCAAGCCTCTGTTTCACCTGACGGCTGGGGCACCGACCACTGTGACCTGAGCTGTTTCTTTCATACTTAGCTGAATTTCTTTGACAGATGTAAAAGATTACAAAATCTCTGCTCTACAAGTTTGATTTTATAGACCACAAATTGGTGATTCTTGGTGTATCTTGAAGGTGGGGCGGGGTGGGGGGCATTACGTGGCCACCTTCCCCGCGTCATCTGGCGCTAAATCAAAGCACCTGCAGGCTGTCAAGTTCTGAGTCCGTTCATCCTGCTTTTGTCGGGTGGGTGCTGAAATCATCAACTCTCTTCTGTCCCCCTAAAAGCTGGTATTGTAGCTGCCTGAGCCACGAGGTCAGGTTCTAGTAAGACTGTGCAAAATTTTTTCCTGCGGGGTGTTGAGTTCTGATGACAGGCAATCCGTGTGTCACTTTCGTTAATTCTTTTGGTTTTTGCGACAGGGTGTCACTAAGTCTCTTAAGTTGTCCAAGCCGGGCTTGAACTTGCGATTCTCCTGCCTCAGCGGAGTACTCAGGCGACAGGCGTGTGCTTACCCAGTTTGATTCATTCTTTCTTGACTTGTGAAAGATGACTTTAAAAACTGAACACCACTGCACATTGCAAGTGTCTTCGTAACGTCTACTTCCGTATCTTTAATTTTGTTTTATGAGCAGCAAGCATGTTAATGAGCATGCCCTGCCCCCTCGACCAGGCTGTGTCCTGTGCCGGCCTGGTTTCCCGTTTCTCCTCCGTCTCTGGGAGGCTAGCCGAGGCTAAAACACTGCGGAACTCGGGACTTCGCCAGAAAAGTACGTGTTGAGTCAGTTTCTGTTTAGGGCTAAAAATAGAATTTTTTTTTTTTTAAATCCCAGGAACCATCTGACTGTGTTTCAAAGCCACAATCAGAGGCTGTGTTTCCTCCTGGATTAAACATATTTGTGTGTGTGTACATGATGCTGTGTGTGTGCACATGTGTCGTGCACATATGTGATTGTTTGCTGATCCTCCTGATTAAAGAGAAAGGGTAAATTGTGAAGAGAAACACAAGGAGGTTGCGAGGCAAAACATTATTCTTTTAGGTTAGGGCGCACTGAGAGACAGCCCAGAGGAGGAGGTCTGTCTCTCTTCAGATGGCTGTGGGCGCTTGGCTTTTACAGGAAGTGTTCCTTGCTCTGTTCTAATTGTAAGTATGGTTGCTTGAAAAAAATACAAAAATTTTGACATCTTAAGCCATTATCAAGTGTGTGTTTCAGGACCACATAACTGTCGCTGCTGTCTAAAATGTGACTGAAAAATACGCTGTGGGTTTTTTGTTTGTTTTGTTTTTGTACTGAGAGGATGGAGCCCATGGCCTATACGCTGAACGAGATCTCCAGCCTGTTTCTTTTTTTGAGCTAGAGGTTTGTCAAGTTGCTAAATTGCCCTGGCTGGGCTCAAACTTGCAATTGCCTGGCCTCGACGTTCCAGAGGGCTAGCATCACTGACTTGTGCCACGCCACCCAGCTAAAATGTTTTCCTAGGTAAGCGATATGTTGCCAAGGTTGGGGCATAGCTCAACCTTTAGCACAAGGCCCTGGGTTCAGTCCCCCAGCACCATACAGATTGAAAAGCCAGGGCGGGGTGGGAAGGGGGTCATGCCTCTAATCCCAGCACTCAGGAGGCTGAAGCAGGAGGATTTCTATGACTTGGAGGCCAGCCTGGCTCCATAGTGAGTTCAGGACCAGCCTTGACTATAGAGTGAGACCCTGTCTCAAAAAAAAAAAAAAAAAAAAAAAAGACGGCGCTTAGAACACGGTCGTCCCACCGTCCTTTCCTGGCCATGTTGGGAAGCGGCTCTGGACGTCCTCTTTCCTATCTTAGTGATGCTACCGTGGCTATCCCCGTGTCCTGAATCCATTCACAATACTGACTGTTCGTGGTCACTTGACTTTGAAGAAGAGCCAGGGTTGCACTGTGCCAGTTCCGTTGACTACAGTGGATGAGACCACCCTGTCACATTTTCACGAGCCACCTTTCTGTGGGACGACTCGTGGCAGCAGCAGTCACTGTGTTTGTCGTCACACCTTGTAAAGATTCCCAGGAGTGCAGACTTCTGCTCACCTGTCCCCTCCATCTTGGGCCTCGACAGGACGCCCATCCTCGCAGCCCCTACCGGCACCAGGAGGGCGCTTGACGCAGGCCTCAACATGAAGTGAGCACCGGAAACAGCGCTCCCAAAGTGGAAGCGCTTGAAGTTGGAGAGTAATCTGTGGGTTTTCTTCCCTAGAAATGGGGTAACAGTGACCCCTGGGCACCAGAGGGTGAGGCTGACGTGACACAGCAGCTTCTCGTGCTGTTGCTGCGTATGTGGCCTGCAGAGGCTCTTTGGGATCTGAGTTAAAGGGTTATATAGCTGATCTTTAGGGAAAAGGCCTCTGGCGCTGGGGCCCCGTAAGCCGTCCTGCCATGCCCGGGGGCTTGGAAGCAGAATTAACAAAATGCCTCTCTTGCCGCCCAGTTCCTTCACAGCCTGTGTCCTGCATGTTATGTGCTGGGTGAGACACGCAGGATTGCGAATGCAAATGATCCCAAGGGGTAGGCCCAAAGGCCTGATATCGACAGGAACCATATCAGTGTTTCAAGCATGACTTTGTCCTCATAAAAGTGATAGCTCCCCCAGGCGTGCTAGAGATGGGAGGCCCAGGATTACCTATGTACATGCCAGGAACCTGGGTAGGGGGGCAGCCTGTGTGTGACCCCAGCCCAGACCTGAACACCCAGGGGGACGGACATGGATTCCGGTCTGCATTGGGATTCAGAAGCAGACCGAGCCTGGACCCCAGCGCCACGATCCTTCTGCTCGGCTCGGGGCCTGGGCTCCCCGTGCAGGTTCATCAGCGGCACCTGCTGGGGGAATGGCAATGGATACACCAGAGAAAGGATTTTTTAAAGGAAGTGATATCTGGAAGGTGTTGACACTACCCCTGCTTAGTGTGCTCCTTCTGTGTCGCTGCTTGGCTTCAGATTACCTCCAGTTATGGGTTCAAGCTAAAAAGCCCTCAAACGTCTCCTGGGTGAGGCAGGTGACTGGGTCATGGAGGTGCTGCGCTATCGGTGAGTTCATCTGTGATTTCACGTGCTTTTAGTAGGCAAGGCTTGTCTGATGGGCCACTGGAGATATGGCATGAAGCATGTGTTTCTGTCCCCGAGCCTCCCGTCCCCTCTCGTTTCCTGGCTGCCGTGGGGGTGAGCAGCTGTCTCCTGCTGTGCCCTGGAGCCAGCCGACCCTGCATGACGCAGACCTGAAACCATGAGCTAGCATGAAAACCTCCCCTTTATGCTGTGGCTGAAGTGAGTAAGAGGCCTCTGATGTGAGAATCTGTGTTACTCAGCTGCACTTTTTGCAAGGCACATGAAGGTTGTAGGCACGGGGTGGAAGGTCCGGGAAACTCCAGGCAAGGCCATTCACCTGGTCTCATTCCTACCCAGCCAATCAGAAGGTCCTGATGACACCCCCGCGTGTCCCTTCCGTCTCTCTGTGCCTCTTCCGTGTGTGTGTGGTGGGGATCGAGCCCAGAGACTTCCCGTGGGGCCACAGCCCCAGCTCCTTTTATTTTTCATTTTGACACAGGATCACACCGAGTCACTAAGTTCCCCGGGGATCGGGGCCCAAACTGTGATCCTCCTGCCTCAGCCTCCGGAGCGCTGGCATGACAGGCCTTTACGCCCGGGCCCTGCTCCTTTCTTTATGGTGAAAGGGATGTGCGGGGCCTGGAAGGCACAAGGGGGACCTCTGTGAACTCTGTGAGGAAATCCTCAGCCCGTCAGAAGAAACACAGCCTCAGCTTTATGAACTTGAGGCCCTGTGACTGGACCTGAGGGAGCTCCCAGTTTCCCCTTACCACCTCCCTGTCTGTTCCCCTGAAAGTTTCCCCTGGAAATTCCCCAGCTTCAGTGAAGTGCCAGGCCCTGTAATCTCAGGGCTGCTCAACATAAACCCCACAATTAAGACACTGCACTTCCACGGAGTTTCTTCAGGGAGAGGTCGATGCCATTAGATCATCTGAAAGCGGGGGAACCTCCTGCCTGTACAATGTTAAAAAAAAAAAAATCGTGTCGGCAGACGACAGGGCCCATTTGCTGAGCTCCACAGGGAAGCCCCTGCAAGCTCTCCACCAGCTTTCCCAACTCCCAAGGTCAAGGGCGGCGTGTGGCAAGGGCCGGCAGTGCCCCTTGGGGCTGAAGGCTGAGTCAGACCAGCTCGCTTCTGGGGAAGCCAGGTTAGTAAGAGCTCTCTGCTGCCTTGCAGGCCCTCTGGGGCTCCAGACGCGGCAGACCTGGGAGGGACAGTTGTGGTTGTTGTTAAAGTGCTGCAGGATGGGGTTCAGGGAAGAGTTAGCGTTAGGGACTCAGCAACAGGTTAAAGAACAGCTCTTACTCTTGCCGCCCCCTGGCTGGTTGTCAGGAGCAGTTTGCTTGTCCTGTCATGAGGCCACCTCAGGCCCTCTCAGTCTAGGGCGACCAGAATCCTAACCAGATCGCAGCAGCCACATTGCTGTGCTGGCCCACCTGCTGTATATGTGGATCCAGACATGTCCCTGTGACCTTTAACGCTGATATGCCAACGTCACTGCAGTAAGAAATGCCCAACAGATCAGTAGCACTTGCTCCAGAGTGTGCCCGACGGGTCACTGTGGTGTGACTGTGGGGACTGCATCTGGCCCTTGACGCTTCCTCTCTGTTACTGTCTCTTGCTGGGTTTCCCCCCTGCGTGAGCTGAGCAGAGCGGCCCTGCCAGGCCCTTCTGCCAGATGCTCCCGCCTTGGAGCCGATGAGGAGGGACTGAATCCCCACAATCATGAGCTGGATCATGTGGCTACCCCTTGGAGTTGTGTGCTTTGGGTCTTGTGCCCTACAGGAAAAAGCTGACGACTGTACATCAGGAGTCGCTGGGCCCATGAGTTATGGGATGCCAGACATGGCTTAGCCTCCATCTCTCTTCTTCCATTTTGCTCTGCCTGGTGGCGGGGTACACTTAAAGGATTGAGTGTGGTGGACTGTGGTTCTGTGAGGTAGGATGTAACTTCTGCAGATGTCAAAGGGGGGGGGGAGAATCTGGTGTGGGTGGGTGGGATTCTGGCAAAGACTGAACCTGAGCAGAGGGCAGAGGATAGGGAGGATCCAGTGTAACCAAGACTCCATGGACCCCTTCACGGGGCACGGGAAACCCAGGTTCAAGGCTCTAGGTAAAGCTCCCCAGGAGACAAGGAACCGGGCGTGGGTTTCAATAGCTAGGGGCAGAGCAGGTGCTAAAGGACCTGGAACTCGGGGTCAGAAGTGTGAACTTCTCTGGGGTGTTTCCACCAGAGCCTGTTACCTGGCCGGGCAGGTGTGTGGCCCCAGCTTCCCTGTGCGCAGAGACCCACAGGGGCAAGGGGAGGGACCACTAAAACCCCAAATAACTGGGGCAGGTTTGTCTCTGAGCCACCCGCACAGTGGACATAATTCTAACCACCAGCCTCTGTAGGGATGCAACAAGCCGCGTGCCCTGGGGGGCTGGGAGCAGTGCTCGTTGCATGGTGACCGTGGGAGGGAGGAAGTGGCCACTGAGTTGTAGCATTCTGGCCTCTGGACTCAGCTTGCAATGTGCTGCATCTCAGCGAATTCTTCTGGTTAAAAAAAAAAAAAAATGTTTACCTGGTGGCCCTGGCCTGTCTTTCCAGGCTGAGGCAGGCGGATCACTAGTTCAAGCCCTGCCTGAGCAATTTAGCAATTTGGTGAGGCCCTATCTCAAAATCAAAACCAAAGAAAGGGCTGAAGATGGAGCTCAGTGCAAAAGCCCTGGGTTCAGTCTCCAGCACCACCATACAAAGTTTCCGGGGCCTTAATTAGGGAACATTTTCGCTTCTGTGCTCAGCGAACATCCAGGCGACCTCAGCTTCAATCTACTGTCCTGTCCAGATATGTCTGATGGCACGCATTCCAACTGGCAAGTGGCCATCCGAAAATGTGTGCAGTTTAATGCGATCATACATCATAATTAGAGAGCAGAACAGTAGAAGACGTGCACGCGCAACCTACCTCAGCACACCTGTGTGCTCCTGATGTCGGCGGGGTTGGGGACCGGGGCCAGGGCTACCAGCTGCCCGCACAGCGGTCTCGGGCAGATCCCTTCCATTTCCCTGCACTTTGGGTCCCATCCATCTCTTCTGGGAAGTGGCTGAAGTGTCCTCACAAATTTTTTTAAAGATTAATTAAAATGATATTTTAGTAAGTGTTACTCGTAATAGTACCTTCCCAGCGTTTTTCCCACATTTTCTGTGTGATTACAATGCACAAGGGCAAATAGAAAAATATAGTATTTGTTTAGTTAGAACAATTTTATTGTAATAAAACAGTTTATTATAACAGTGCTAGAGTTCCCCCCAGATTCTCCCCGTCACTTGGAACACACTCCTCGTCCCTTGGGTCCCACCTCTTTCTGCAGCAGTTCTGGGGTCCTCTTTCCTGAATGACTTTATGAGGGGATGTCAGAATCCAGAGACTGCTGCCACCGAGCACCACCCCGTGGACAGGCGGGCTCGTAAAAACGTGGCGGCGTGTCCTCATCCACCGCAGTCACTGATCTGGCACTGTGTGACTTCTGGCTCTTCCCCAGAGTCACAATGGCCATGAAAGGTCATCATTTTGAGTTGGAGGCAGCCATCTCAGCGGCACTAAAGACACTTGGCAAACAGGACTTCCAGAGCTGCTTCAGAAAGGGAAAGAATGACAGGAGAAGTGTGTTCAAAGTGAGAGAGGAAGGATTCGGAGGAAGGCTCGTGGCCACGTGTCTTTTACTACGTTTCTGGAGTTGAAACCTTGAGTGTGTTTCGTGGTCATACTTCGTGCAGTGCTTCCCTTCCGCCCTTCGCACGTGTCTTTGGCACTTCCTTTAACCGCGCACCCTCCTGTCTCTCACTACCAACGCATGTGTTCTCCTGAAATCTCGTTACCAAATGGTGCGTGTTGCGTTTCTTTTCAACACTTCCCATCACACCTCAGTGCTCATGGCTTTTTCTAAGGAGTCCAGCTTCGGAGCACCTGTTGCCTTAGGTTCTGGTTCTGGTTCTGCCTATGCCTGTCAGAATTGAGCACAGTTCACACCCAAGTTGGCCAAAGCCTTTGACACTCGCTGTGGACTCTGGTAGCTTGGTGGCTGCCACCCAAAGACACGATGGCCTCTTTCCCTCCGGTGGTGTCTGCTCTGGGTCTCGACCCCCAGGTGGTGTTATTGGGTGTCTCCCCGTTAGGTTACCTGGGTCCTGCTGTAGACAAAGCAAGGAGCATCCCAGGGTCTTTTGGAAATGACCCCCTTTGTTTTCCTGAATCCAATTTATCGAAGGAGCCAGGACACAGCAAAACAATTTGTGGTTGTCTTTCTGTTGCAAATCAAAGCCCCAGCCTGTTATTTGGGCCTTCCAGTAAGAGATCCCTGCGTGCTTTGAAATCCGACCCTGCCCAACACACCTGAATCCCAGCGTGCCTGGCCCTCCCTCCCCAGGTTGAGGGACACAAAGCAAAGGGCAAAGGTGAGCTCAGAGGTGAGCTCCAGTTCTTTTCCCAGGTCCTGCCAGTCCTTTGAAATCTTCTAAGAACTGCCCCTTCAGGGGTCACGCAAACAGCCCCAGGAAATCCCAAGGTTGAGTTTGTTCCAGAAAAGCTTCCAAGCCAAAGAGTAGACCTCTGGTGCCTTTTCTGCTGGGAAGAAGTTTGCCAAAGTTTATAGATGGCCGCCCAGGAACGGGTGGTGTCTAGCCCTGTGTGTTCTGTGCCGGGAGATAGGTAGTGGGGACACATGGAAGACTATGAAATTCTTATTATTATTTCAAAAGTTCCATGGGCAAAAAAATGTGTGTGTGCTTGTGTGTGTGTGTGTGTGTGTGTGTGTGTGTGTGAAAGAGAGAGAGAGAGAGAGAGAGAGAGAGCCATTGAAAATTTTTAAACCGTCATTCTTAGGCTGGCCAGAAGCTTTACTTAGCAGTTATATGTCGATATATATTACACTCTGTCAAATTTTGGTCTGTTTGTGTCTCGCAAAAGCATTTTCTTAGCAGTAGGGAACCTTTGCTTTTTCACTTAACCATTGGTTAATCTGGATCACTTTAAAAGCTGTGTAACCTTGAGCACGCCGACTGCCGCTGGTGGGGTAATGCACAAGGTCTGCGGTCTACAATCAGTCATAAACATTTCTGCCTGAGCCTCAGTTTCTTCTTGCATAAAAAAAAAAAAAAACATATCTGTCTCCCAGTGTTGTCACAAGGGCTAAAGGCTGCAATTTGCAGAGCATGTGGCCCGAGGCATGTGCCCCGCGGTCCTGGTGTAGGGAAGTGTAGTAAGGGTCCAATATATGATTATTTTCTTCAGAAAGTGCCAATGAGAGGTGGGAATGCCAGTGGGCACTTGCCTGCTGTGTATGAGGCTTTCCAAAGAGCAAACACAGAACAAAACAAAAATCTGCAAATTTGTATATTAGACAAAAAGTATTTCCAGCACAGATCCTTAGGGCAGGGAGATAGAGTTTATAGACAGGGTTCTTACGGCCAGAAGGTTGGCACACAGCTCTTCTTCCAAAGACAGTTGTGAGCTCCATCAAGAATGAAGTGTCCCCGACGTTCCTCCTCTTCTCAGAACTAGCAGACCACATTCTTGAGAGCACCTGGCCGGGTGACCCTCTCCCCCAACAGGGCTTCATTACCCCAACCCCTGAGGGCAGAGGGGAGCTGAGCCGCTGGGAAGAGGCGCTGCCTGCCAGTCCTCTGATCCTCGCCAAGGGCCCGCTTTGTGAGCGGTGGCATCAATGCCGCCTTTGTTCCCCTATCCTCCGGCGTCTGGCCCACCGCTGAACCCAGCGAGGCTGGCTGCTCAGGGCCTCGCTGTCCCATGCAGGGCAGAGCTGAGCCCAGATTGTGCCCAGTCCCTGAGGACCATCCAGTGGACTACCCTGTGCCAGGGAATGGTCTTAGGAGACCCCGCTGAAACCCCCCCCCCCCACCTTGACATTTGAAGCCATTTCCAATTTGGCAGAGATAAATCAAAGGCTTGAAACATGATATTACCGCTGCCAAGGCCAGAGACCTGGACTGTGCTTGTTAATTACTGGAAACAAGGATTGCCTTGTGTTTACGCACTCCCTCGCTCCTGTATCAGATACCGAGTTTCCACCAGGTACCAGGATGACATGCAGCCCTTGGGGTATAAAGATGGACAGGGTGTCTCTGGCCTTCACTCTCTGATGAAACATTTAGAAATAGTCACCCGCAGCTGGGCCCAGTGGCACAGGGCTGTAATCTCAACACTCTGGGAGACTGAAGCAGGAGGATTGCAAGTTTGGGCCCAGCCTGAGCACCTTTAGAGAGAGCCTGCCTCAAAATAATTTTTTTTTTTTTTTTTTGAAGCTGGGATGTAGCTTAATGTGAAGGCTCTGGGCTTGATCCCTGGTACTACAGAAAGAAGTTGTTACCTGCTAAGACAAATAGAATGTGAGATCCTGGAGCCTTCAGTAGATGCCTGAGGAGATAGTCTGTCTAAGGGGTGAATAGTAACAGCAGATTGAGTTCGTGGAACGTTTACTGTGTGCCCTTTGCAGTGCTCAGGATCTGGGGCATAGCGTCTCATTTGATTCGGAGGGCGCATGTGAAACAGGCCTGATTCTCTTCCACCTTCTTTAGGGATGGTCACACCAAGGAAATGGTATCACAGCATCGTAAAAAATAGACAGTTGCCCTTTGCCAATGGGGGGCAGTAGGGTGGGAGCACCCGAGGGCCAAGAAACAGCGGGGTCTCCGGTGCCTGGAGAGCTGCAGATCCTTTGATGTGTGTGGAGCAGAAGAGCACGTGGGGCCAGGTGTGAGGGCACTGATGGCAGCAAAGGAGAAGTAAGTGAGATAAACCTTCAGACGTCAAAGAGCTGAGATGGGCAGGAGGAGGCTCAGCACTGGAGCCCTGCAGTCACAAGGATGGTGACCATGCTCATTGGCGGGGTCTTGAGTGGACCACCTCTCCTGTGGGTAGGCTACATGAAGGGACAATGAGAGGTAGCCAGGGGAGGGCAGCCGTGTTTGTTGGCTGGTTCCTGAGGTGGACCACCTCTCCTGTGGGTAGGTTACGATAAGGGATAGTGAGGCAGCCAGAGGAGGGGTGGCTACATTTGTTGGCTGGTGTCTGAGGGGGAGCATCTCCCCTGTGGGTAGGCTACGAGAAAGGGACAATGAAAGGGAGAAACCCACAAGCTCAGGGCAGAGACAATGATTGGTGGAGACAGGTCCCGATGCTCCTCTGATTGGAAGGAAGTCAAGAGACCTGAAAACATAGGTATATTTGTAAGAGTAAGTGTTGGAAGCAGGGACATAGGCACATGTCAGCAGGAGGAAAGAGAGTGACTTCGTGACCCTTGTCCCCCTGATGCCTGTCCTCTTAGGTCAGAGCCAAGTTGTGGAGGAGAGTGGGCGTTGAGTGCCTTTAGAGCCTTGAGGCAAGGGGTGGAGGTTTGCAGTGATTGCTCAGGGCCACTGCAAGTTGCTGGTGACATGCACCCTCTGATGAAGAAGTGTTGGAGGGAGGAAGAAAGGATCAGAGAGAGAAAGCTGATGGGCATGTGGTGGAGAACTTTCCCAGAGAGATGCAAAAGAAGCCCTCCCCTCTGTCCCGGGAGGTAGACTGAACCGAACTCGGGTCGTCCACAGAACAACTCAGACAAACCCAGCTTGGCAAGGAATTGAGCGTATTGGGAGTGGAGATGACTGAGCGTAGTGCGGGGCAGGGGCCCACGCGCAGGCTGCAGCGCAGCCGACGTCACCCAGATCCCGTGCTAGGCACTGGGTTTTTGCAGCACTAATTAAAACAGCAAAAGAAGGGTCCAGAGCAAGAAGGGTCCTTGGGAAGAGTTGCATGTCTTCTGCTCCAAGCCTGCCCCCGTCGGGAGCCCCTCGGGTCTCAGCCCTGTCCAGCTGCGGGACAGGGTGGCCGTGTTGTGCTTCATCGGGCACAGCCACAGCACCCAGCCAGCCGCACGGGACAGCTGTGCAGGGCCACTACAAGAGGGGTTGGTGGCGAGCCTGCAGTGGGCAGTTCTGGCTGACAGTGACGTGTGACCAGCAGCCGAGCATCCTAGGGAAGCTGCTGTGGTGGAGGACATGAGCTGGTGACGTAGCTGCGGCTGCAGGCTCCGCCTTTCGTGTCTGAGTTGGGGAGAGGACCCATTCCATGCTACTTCAGAGGTCACCCCAGGTGCCCTGAGGGGTCCAGCCATCCAGCGTGGAGGCGCTTTCAGCTTTCACCGCAGGGGTTTCAGTCACCAGCCAGAGGCCCTGGAGGCGACCTGGGCAACTTAATTAAGCGGTTCTTCCTCCTTTTCTCTTCTACCCCTTTCCATGGCCCTGAGGCCCTAGCCTGGGGCCTTCGCCCTGAGCTACTTCCTCAGCCCTTTTGTTAAATTTCTGACTTTGAGAAGGGGCCTCACCACATTGACTGAGCTGGATTCAAACGTGCAGTCCTCCTGCCTCAGCCTCGCTGAGAGCTGGGCTGACAGGCCTGCGCCCCAGGGCCCGGCTTTCAGTCCCTTCGAATGCTAAGATCTGATGATGCCGTACCAGGCCAGTTCTGTGCAGTTTGACCTGCTCTCCTTTCCAAGGGGATCTTGGCACGCCCTGTGGATCCCGTCCTGTGCTCTTGGCTAGGCTGGGTGGCTGGCGTGCCCAGGATGAGATGGCAGTGGGGGGAGATGTGACCTCAGCACCCGCTCTAAGAGGGCATCGTCCTGCCGTGCTCGCGCCCGCTCCTTCCCGCTGTGGGTTCAGATCAGGCTCAGCTGGCCCACCAAGGCAGGAGCTCCAATCTTGGCCGCCCAGAGCCCTCGCCTGCCTCCCGTGCCCTTGCTCAGCCTTGCTGCCACCCCGTTCTCTGCACCGCCCCCTGCATCTTCATTGACCGCATCTTCACTGGCTGCTGTCTCTTGATTCTATCCCTGTGGTTGCACGTAGGATGCTTCTGACCCCCAGCAGACATTTGACCCTGTCCAGAGGCATCACCATAGTCAGGAGTAGAGCAGATGCTGCTGGGTAAAGCAGCTGTCCCCAGCCTTTTTAGCAGGGACCAGTTTCCAGGGAGATGGTTTTTCTGTGACCGGGGACCAGCAGGTGTGGGTGGTTCGGGGCAGCTCCAGTGCATAGCATTTTCTGTGCACTTCATTACTGTTTGTTCTGTTGTAATGTATAATGCACAGCTCACCATCATGCAGAATCTGGGAGTCCTGAGCTTGCTTTCCTGGAGCCACATGTTCCCCCATGGGGGTGACAAGAGACAGTGTGGTCACTCCTCCCTGCTGGCATGAGTTCACATTTGCAGCCACTCCCGGCACCAGCACTGCTGCCTCAGCTCCACCTCAGGTCATCAGGCATTAGATCCCTCGTGTGTGGAGTCCCTGGCAGAATGTGACAGGCAGAGCTCTCAGCTGAAGCTTTGCCTGCTGGCCCAGCACACGCTTTGTGCTTGCTTTGTGGCCCCGTTCCACTCTAGGAGCTGGGGTCCCCTAGGGTAGAGGGCAGGGGTACTGCTAAAAATCTGTAGGACAGCCCCTCGCAGCAAAGAATGGTCTAGCCCGATGTCAGTAGTGCTGAGATGAAGCTGGTTGTTTTCATTTGTTTTTGATATCAGGGTTGAGCCCAGGGCCTTGGCATGAGCTACGTCTCAGCCCATTTTTTTATTTTTGCTTTAGAGACGCTGTCTCTTGTTAATTTGACTAGATTGGGCTTAAGCTTGGGATCCTCCTGTCTCAGCCTCCGGGAGTGCTGGGATGACAGTGCCACCAGGCCCAGCTGAAAATGGTCTGTTTTTAAGCCCTTTGGAGTCAGCTACTGCCATTACTGCCTGTAAACCCGGGGTTGATTTCTTTCCTCATTAAGGGCCATTGTCCAGCTGAAGACCTGACCCCTGGGGACCACCGCCCAGCCACTCCTTCCGGCATAGCCACGGGAACCAAACGTCCTCAGGTCACAAAAGTCACTTGAGCAAGAGACATCTCACTGGGTAAAGGCAAAGGTGTCATGGCTAGCAGAGAGGTAGCTGGGGCCGCTTACTCCTGGTGACAGCAGGGCCAAGGGAGGGAAGGGACAGCCCCCAAGCACAGCTGCAGCTGTCTTTTGGGCTTTCGAGCAAGACCTCGCCCTGCCTTTGAGCCGCTGGGCAGCAGAGCCCAACTGTGAAAGCTCCTGTAGCTTCCCAAGCCACCCCAGGATGGCCCATGTGGGTCTCATTCATAAACACGCACTCAGCGCGTGCTGTTTGGCCATGCACTGAAGTTTCCAGGGAGTCTGGTCACCGGTGAGTCCTTGTCCCTCCCAGATACTATTCTGCGGAGAATCCCAGCCAGCCCAGGTTCCTCCGAGCCGTGGCCACAGTTAGTCTGGTGAAACAAACATGGCCCGTCCTGGGACCCCTTCTTGCACGTTACCTCACCACGGCTGGCGGCTCTGCCGAGCATTCCAGCTGTTGGGTGGTAGGTTTTCTCCTGGGGGGAGTGAAAGCATCTACCTTCCTGTTTCTGAGCATCCATTCTGAAAAAAGAATTTCTCCCAAGGTAGACACAACTTTGTGGTTGCAGTTTGTCACTCACCACCTCATATTTAATACCAGGCCTCATGTGCCAGGCCAGTGGGATTGGGATGGGCCACGGGAGAGGGAGGGAGCCAGCCTGGGACTGAGATGGAAACTCGTCCTTGTAAACGCGTGGAAGAGGGGAGGGGAACAGAAGGGCTGAAGGTTGCTTGAGGTTCTCTGGCCCAGAAGACTGGAGATGGGGATGAGAAGATCATGCCAGGGGCAGAGGAGGGAAGGTGTGCAG
>PVKB01003430.1:160366-201289 GCA_004027205.1 Ctenodactylus gundi | reverse complement strand
TGAAATAATGGAAGAAAATTTCCCAAATCTAAGAAGAGAAATGAACATGGAACTTTTGCAGGCATATAGAACACCAAACAACTTTGATCAGAAGAGACCCTCATCACGACACGTCATAATTAAAATTCTAGAAACCCAGCACAAAGAGAAAATACTAAAAGCGGTAAGAGAAAAGCAGAAGGTGACCTACAAAGATAAACCCATCAGGATAACGGCAGATTTTTCAATCCAAACTCTAAAAGCAAGAAAATCGTGTGGCAATATCATCCAAGCACTGAAAAAACATAGGTGCCAGGCAAGACTGCTATATCCAGCAAAATTATCTTTTAACTTAAAGGGAGAACTTAAAACTTTCCATGACAGAGACAGCTTAAAGGAATTTGTAGCTACTGAGCCAGTGTTGCAGAAAATACTTAAAGGAAACTTGGACAGTGAAAGGGAGACCAGCGACACCAGAGAAGAAGTGACAACAGCTAGAGGAGAAGGAGCTGAGAAAAAAAGTAGGTTAGTAATCAGTGAAATATGAGTAAATAAGATATGAAAGTTAGGAAATTAAGAAATAACTAGATTTGCTTACATGTCTGTGGTTTTAAGTATATTTATGTGGTATAGATTTAAGTTCATTGAATGTAGCAATGTGATACAGTTTTAACTTTGTTTTGTTGTAGCAGTTCACTTATTAGGTCACTAATGAAAGTTAATCCTAAGAAAACTGATGTGACCATAACCTTGTGAATGTACAAATATGCACCTTCCAGTATTCAGATAAGGCAATTGAATTTTTTTATTTATTATTTATTATTCTTTCCCAAATTAACTATTCTTTTGAACTACATGCTTATAATTATTTTCTAGTGTGAACTGGTGGGTAAGGCCAGGTTTAACATTAGCAACAAAGATGTAGGAAAATATGGAAAAAAAAATGTTTGGTGAATATCCCAATGAAGGGATTGGTTGGATTCAGAGAGGAGATATCAAGATTTGACTACTGCGAACCCATTAGAGGAATTGGAAGCTGGGGTAGAGTGGTGACTTGAGTGAAATGACTTAGGCGTGGAAGATTAATACGTTAAACACTGTATGGTTTCTTGGACTTGGAAAACCCAGAACACAGACATTCTTTGGATCCATATGAAGTAATAGCTGGAGCCGGGGGAAGGGACAGGGAGGGGGTGAGAGGGTAGAAGATGGGAAGGGATTGTGAAGTCGATGTGATACATAGATTACGGAACACCCAAATTCATTGTAAATACTATGTATTACATTTGTATATTAATAAAAATAGTGGGGAGAAAAAAGAAATTCCTTATGTTGCAGTCACATAGCTCCATTCTAAGTGGTGACAAGTCATAGGGGGAATGAGGTGACTGACAGAGCTGGGAAGACTGGGGGCGGACCTTGCTGTCCTCCTGCGACCCGCATTCACATGGACCTCAGCTGTCCTGCCATTACTTGCTTTGTTTTGTCTGGTCCAGAAGACGCTCTAGAATTCATTGCAGTGATGGGTGGAGCAGATCCTGGACATCCTGCCAGGGCCCATCCCTGCGGCTCTCTCTAGGTGGGAGTGAGTTCACTTTGAGAGTTGGGGCAGGGTTTCCTGAGAATGCAGAGTGCCACCAGTAAAAGGGGTGATTTAGGGCAGGCAGCTTGTGGGTGGCCCTGCAGAGTAGAGGGCAATCCCTTTTTTCAGCCAATCAAACAGAGGCTTCTCTCTCTTTTCTTGTTTTTTCCTTTTCTTTCCACCTTTTCTTCTTCCTTCTCTTTATTCCCTGCCCCCGTTCTTCCTCCCTCACGATGCTGACCACTGGGGATGTACAGAGTTGTAACTACTCGGCCTGTCGGGCTCTCTGCTCTGTGCTAGCTGTGCAGTTCTGTGGGATCAGCGAGTGTCTTTGCTGGGGCTGCTCAGTGGTGCCTGTCCTTAAGCTGCAGAGAGCAGCAGGCAGGATGTTCCCACCTGAGACTCAAAGGGAAATAGACTCTTGGTCTTTGCTCCTGCAGAAGGCGCTCCGCATTTCACGTCCTGTGCTGATTGTGAGCTCTGGAGTACCACTATGGAGAATTTCATTTTCCTCTCTGGTTTCTGATGCTGTTTTTCTGTCTGCCCCACCCCAAGGGTTTCTCTTTGCCGCTCCCTTTATAAGGATTAGTGAGACAGATGTGAGTTTCTGGGTTTTCTTCCTGTCCCTGTTCCAGCTCTCTTCTTTGTACCAGGGTGCCCTTAAAGATAGTCTCAGAGTGCCATCCTCTCAGGCAGCAATTTCTGGGGCCGAAAGGATAGAAAGTGATCCCTCTCTTTGTAGCTTGTTTGCATATATGCCTGTAATTCCAGCATTGGGAGACTGAGGCAGGAGGATCTTCTTGAGTTCAAAGATAGCCTAGGCAAGTAGTGAATTCAGGGCCAACCTGGATTGCATAGTGACACTTGGTCTTAAAAAAAGAAAAACAGCTGGGCATGGTGGCATACGTGCCTGTAATCCCAGTATTAGGAAGGCTGAGGCAGGAGGATTACCCTGACTTCAAGGCCAGCCTGGGCTACACAGTGAGTGCAGGAAATCCTGGACTTCGGAGCGCAACCTTGTCTCAAAACAGACAAGACAAAACCAAGGCAGAAGTAACACTCTGTTATTCCCCACATAGTCTCGGTTGTGCCACTTTTATTACAGTATTTTAAAAAATGGGAACACTTTCAAACAGATTGATAGTATTCATAAGCCCTATATTCTGGCAAAGGCATATTTCAATTTTGTAGAGAGGATTTTTGTTTATTCCAGAATGTGGATATCAGTGGATTTTTTTTTTCTCAGAGCCCTATTCAGTAGAACAAGTCTTATTGCATAAGGGTACATATTGATGGGATTGGGGGAGATATCTGCACCCAATTCCTCATATTTTGATAAAGGAAGGAATATAGAAATAGTTCTTCACCAAGATATTCAATTCAGAGAGAGTGGTTTATGCTTTCTACCTTTTTTACTTAGGCAGCCTGTAACTTAGATTAAAATTAAAAAGCAGAGGTACCAGAAATATAGTTTGGATAATGAGAAAATAACTTTTTATGAGTCTTCTGACCTATGAACGCATTTTCCCTTTATTAGATCATTTTAATTACTTTCAGCAGTATGAGGTCACCCGGCTCATCTCTCTCTCTCTCTCTCTCTCTCTCTCTCTCTCTCTCTCTCTCTCTCTCTCTCTCTCTGTGTGTGTGTGTGTGTGTGTGTGTGTGTGTGTGTGTGTGTGTCTGTTTTCTTTAGATAGGGCCTTTCTTAGTTCCCTTGGCTGGGCTTCAACTTGTGGTCCTACTGCTGTAGCCTTCAGACTTGCTGGGGTTACAGGTGTGTACTCCCATGCCTGACTCATTCACTTTTTGTGTCTATTTTTGCTCTGATTGCACTGCCTAGACTCTGTAGTATGTTGAATGGAATTGGTGAAAGTAGGCCTTTTGCTTTGTCCCTAATCTTAAGAGGAAAATGTCTCATCTTTTACCGTTAGGCATACTTTGGTGGTGTATTTTTTGGTTTTCATAGATGATCTTGACCAAGTTGAGGGGGTTCCCTCCTGATCCCTGTTTGTTGTGACTTTTAGCAGGAGAGTGCTTTTTGTATCGTTAAGTCTTTATATTGTGTTTAGAAAACACCTTGGTTTTGTCTTTCATTATGCTAATAGGATACATTAAATTAATTGTTTATTACATGGTTAAAAACAACATTACGTTCTGGACTAAATTGTACTTGCCTGTGTTGATTTCTCTTTCTATATTTCTGAGTTCAGTGTGCTAGTCATGTTTAGGAAAAACAGTGTTTTTTTCTTCTGTTCTTACACTACAACAATCAACACAGACAAATTCTCTGACCACAACGTGGGGGCTTCTTCTGACCACTACAGCAGCTGTGCTACAGCAGCACATCCTGGTTCTCTGTCTTCTCATCAAATTCAGTTTGATGCTACTTCCCTCGAGACAGGGTCTTGTCCTCAGGTAGGTGGTCCAGTCACCAGGACTGCACTCATTTGAGACCTATGGTAAGTCTGAACCAGTTTGTGAGTGACAGATCAGATTCCTGTGATTTCCTACACAAGTTCAGTTAATTTGCTTAGTAACCCACAAAACCCAGGGGAGCACTCTTCTCATCATGTGCTGGTTTACTATAAGGGATATTAAATATAAAAGATACAGATAAGCCATCAGATGGAAGGATATGGAGAGGACAGGTTTTGGGCTCCACCACTCTCCCGTGTGTTCTGATAACTTTTCTGTAGCTTCCACATATCCATTGTGTAGAAGGTCCTAAGACCCTGTCCTTTGGGGTTTTCACAGAGACTTTACTATATAGCAAGGTTGGAACGTAAACAGTTGAGTCAAAATGTGGTGGGACAGAAGGATGGGCCAAGTGAGGAAGCCCAATGAGGCCTGCCCTGGTTCCTCTTGGCCTCGTTTCTCCCTCGTGGGCTTGGGGCAAAGGTCCTTTTGATGTAGGGTCTTTTGGTCTATCACACAAGGTATGTAGAAGAATCTCTGAAGGTCAGCTCCATGCCAGGAAGGCAGGGGAAGACCAAGCATTTGACTTGATTTGGGGAAGAGAAATGTCATGGTTTGTTAAAAAAATTTCTACAAGTATTTCTCTATTCATAAGAAGTATTAATGATTCAGTGTTTAAGAAATTATCTTAAATAAATTATTTTCTAAAGTAAACAAACATCTGTTTTAATTAGAATGCACTTAGCCCTGTGTCTAGAACGTAGCAGGTGGTCACCTCCTGTGAATTGTGTTTGAGTGGTGGTGATTATTTGATGTTCCAGGACACAGCATAAGATCTTGAGCCAGATAAATTTGTACTTGAATACTGGCTTCATCTGTGTTCTGTTAGCTGTATTATGGTGTATATTCTATCTGGATTCCTTAGTTTTGTTTTAAGACTGGAGTAATAATAGTATTTTCCTCTTAGGTTGTTAGGAGAATATGCAAAACCAAACATGGCCTGGTACCTAGTTACATTACTCTTGCTACTTTTGAACATACTACTGGTTTTGGTGGTGCATGCCTGTAATCCCAGTACTCTGGGAGGCCGAGGCAGGAGATTTTAGGTTTGAACCTTGCCTGAGGAATTTAGGGACTTAGCAAGACCTTGTCTCAAAATAAAAAATAAAATGGCTGGAGATGTAACTCAATGCAAAGACCCTGGATTCAGTCCCCAGAACCACAAAAAAACCAAACAAGCAAAAACATACTAACTGCAATGGTATTAAGAGGATAAAAAATTGGAATCAATTGATCTTATAATAGGTGCTAGATTACTTTAAAATGGATTAGGTTAATACTGATGTAGAAAATACTAAATATTTGTAGTGGGCAAGAAAGTCTTCATGCATTTGTTTATAAAGTTGATCTTTATTTTTATGTTAAAGCCTACAGAGATTCTCAGTGTGGTGATGTGACAGCTGGTGGGATGTGTAGGAGGTCAGATCTCCTGGGCGGTGGGTTATGTCCATGTCAGGAGTCAGAGTTCCCTTGAGAGCGCATTGTTATGAGTAGAAAAAGACTGGCCTCTCCCAGCTCTCTGGCTACTCCTTTACCACGTGGTCATTCTAACTTGTACACACTTCTGCCATGGTCCCCTCATCATAATGTGATACAGCCAAGGTGGTCTCTCATCAGAAGCCAAATTGATGGGGCCACCTGATTGTGGACTTTTAAGCCTCCTAAACTGTGAGCTCCATAGACTTGTCTTTTAATGAAGTATCTAGCCTCTGTTATTTAATTATGGCAATGGAAAACAGACTAATGCATCACATTAATGAAATCTTGTACCTTTTAAAATTAGTGGAAAGAGTTCTTTAAAAAAGATATATGAAGAAAAGTTTGTATCCGTTCACAAATTATACCTGCTTTCATACAGATTGCCAGAATTAAATGTTTTAATACCTACTATGTGTTGGCCAAAGCTCTGTTCTGAGTACTGGAAATATCCAGGTATTTCTTAATTTCTGGGATGTTCCATGGGTACTTAGAGATAAGTTTTAAAGTACCCACATGGAACTGAGTGCACACCTGTAGTCCTAGCACTCTGGGAGCTTGAGGCAGGAGGATCATATGGTCCCTAGTCCAGGGATAAAGAAGACTGCTAATCCCAGGGTGAGATGGAGTAAATAATATGTGTGTGGCATGTTAGTGTAGAGAGGGCACAGTCAGTTCTGTATGGACAGGCCTGAGTAGGCTCGTTTTGTCCAGAGCACACAGGGTTGTGTTGGGAAGGCAGCACAAGACTCGGAGATGGCAGACACAGCCCTTGCAAAGGCCTGAAGCTGTGTCAGATCAAGAAGGAAGAAATCTTGTGATATTTATGAAAAGCAGCCAGCTTTTGAGTTTGTTACCCAGGCTCACATCTTTCTTGTGGGAATGCTAATTATATTCCAGTTACTAGGTTACCCCACTGCTTTCTTCCTTGGAGTCTCAGCACCAAGGAATGGGTGAATCTGAAAGCCTGTCGTGGATACCATGAGCTTCTACAAAGTGTCCCTCTGGGTGATGGAGAGGGAGGGTTGTCTTTCCAGGACCCTGCTGTGGCTCTTCCCCTTGGGCAACCAGAGCTTGACTTCAGAGGAGAAGAGAAAGGCTGTGATTCAGGGCCTCACCCTGTGCACTTGGACAGTGAGCAGGCATTTCTTAGTTTCTTGGATGTTTCATGGGTACCAACAGATAAAGTTTTAAAGTACTCAAATGGAGCTGGGTGCTAATCCTAGCACTCTGGGAGCCTGAGGCAGGAGGATCACAAGTTCATTGGAGCCCAACTTGAGCAGTTTAATGACTTAGTGAGACTGTGTCTCAAAATGAAACAAACAAACAAAAAAAAATAGCTTGAAACGTAGCTGAGTGTGAAGGCCCTGGGCTTGATTCCCAGCACCATACCCCCTCCGCCCCCCCCCCCCCCCCCCCCCCCCCCCCCCCCCCCCCCCGCCACCACCACCACCAAATTAAAAATAAGTAGATAAATTACCCAAATGGACAGTATGAAGCAGAACTTATTTTAAGTTCAGGACAGCAGACTTAAAGTTTATACTTAGAATGCCTGTCTGCTACCTCCGTACGCAAGCCTATAGACACACTGTTAGGTAATGGTCTCTCCAGCCATTTTTTTGGCCTATAAAACTGGTATGGCCTTGTTTTTCTCTTGCCTTTCCCTAACCAGTCTCATTAGAACTCCATTCTGAGGCAGCTGGGCCCTGCTCAGGTCTTCAGGGGCATGAACATTTCGATCAGCAGAGGCTGCTCCTGTGGCTGTTTGGCCTCTGGGGCCAGCTCTGTCCATCTCCAGCCTCTGCCTCCTCTGGACCACTGTGTACGCTTGTTAGCACCTGTAAGCACTCCGTTTGCGAGTCCACAGATAATTGTACTCCAGCCATGTTTTTTCAAGGTATCGCTCTGCTGTGTTTTAAATTTTATTTTGCATTGGCTCTTTGAGGCCTGCTGTTTTGCTGTTTTTTCTGCACAGTTTTAATTAGATTGCCAAGAGTTGGATGAAAATTTTAGTGTCATTCAGTACAAACTTCCCGAGTCATTTGGAGGGATTTTGTCTCAATTCTGTAAAAGGATAAATGGAACTTGGGTGATTTGTTAAAGATTCAAGGAGCTGATGGGGCTGTGAACTGAAGGCACGGTGAGCTTCCGCAGGGTTTCCTCTAATGTGGTGGTTTGGATCTGGAGTGTCCCCCAAAAGCCTCATGGACCTATGAATACTATGTGTCCTGTTGGGAGGTGGGGCCTGGCTGGAAGGGGCGGGTGCTTGGGGCTTGGCCTGGAAGAGCGTGGTCATGGTTACACCTTCTTCCCAGACTTCTCTTGACTCTTCCATGCTGCTGTGGAGGATCTCTGTCTCCTGGCGCAGTGCATCTAGCTGTGGCCCCACCATGTGATTCCATCATTTTCCCGCTGCCCATCTGTGAGTGGACTGTGACTTTCTGAAACTCTAAGCTAAAATAAATCTTTCTTCCCTAAAGTTGTGGATGTTGGGTATTGATTTACATTGACAAAAAAGTAACTAAGACACACTCTCAGACTGTCCCATGAGAGTGGGGAAAGGCGGTTCTTACACTGGTAGCTGAAAGTAGAATTGGTTCCTTTCTTTGAGTTCAGGCTGTACTTCTTCTAAAGACAATTTTCTGTGTGTAACATATGTTGCCATATTGTGTGAAAAAAATTAGTGTAATGGTACAAGCTTGCATAGTTAAAAATACTCATTTTCACATGTGCTTTTTTTGCCTTCGTTAAAGCTGTTGAAAAAGAAGTTATATACTAGTAAATGTCTGCTTAGCTCAAAAAGGTACAGAAAATGGGAATTTAAATGGCTAATAGAGTTCAGCATGGGTTGAGGTAGTTGAGATATGCTGAAATGTGTGCAGCCTGGGATTGTGTCCCATCCCCACCCCCTCCTGCCCATGGCTGTGCTCCGCTCTGCCCAGACCCACTTGCTTGCCCAATTAAGGGGAGACCTCTGGAAGAGAACTTCCCGGCTACTGAAGCTGGCCACCTTTCTCATGAGCTAATCTCCTTTTTAATTTGATTTCATTTTTGGGTGTCCAGAAAAGCTGGGATATGGTAGAAATTTGATAATAAGTTATATACATCTTCATGTAATAGATGCCATTGCCTTTTATCCTCCAAACATCTTTTCAAGTGAAAGAAATATCCCTAAATTTAAAGTAGTATGACCACCTATTAATTTGCAAAATACACTGTTTTCCTTCTGTTTCCCTGAATTTCCAGTTCATATAGGAAATATGAATTACTCTGTTTGCTTGTATACAGATCACAGGAAAAAAATAATTGTGTGTTACGTTGAAGGCTCAGGCTTATTGTTACAGGCACCACCTGTTGTATTGCTAGATTGCGTAAATGTGAATGTGTTGTTTTTGTTTTCTGGTTTTGTTTTGCTTTGTTTTTTGACTGGATCTCACTGAATTGCCTAGACTAGGCTTGATTTTAAGAATCCCCCTTGCCTCACCCCTCCAAAGTGCTGGGATAATAGGCTTATACCATCAGGCCCCACTTCCAAATTACTATGTGTATTTAAAATTATTTTATTAATATGTGTTTGTGAGACATAATAAAATCAGCTTGGGAAATTGGCATATTTACATATCGCATCTTGATAAGTTTTATTTACCTTTCACCCTCCAGTCTCCTGAAGCCCCATATCTCCTTACCCTCTCCATAGACTCTTTTTTCCTTCTGTCTCTGTTTTGTTTTTTTAATGATTGGGTTTTATTATGTTAAAGAAGCCACACGATGTTCAACCTTCTATGTCTGATCCATTTCACTGAGCATGATGGTCTCAAGGTATACCCATTTTACAAATGATTCAGATTTATCTTTTTTATATATATAACAGAGTAGTAGTATTAAAAAATTCAGCCAAATTGCAGAATATAATATCAATACACAAAAATTAATAGCATTCCTCTCTGCTAACAATAAAAACAGAGAAAGAATCGGAAAAGTAATCCCATTCACAGTAGCCTCAGAGAAAATTAAATACCTAGGAATCCACCTAACTAAGGAAGTGAAGGATCTCTATACTGAAAACTAGTAGTCTGAAAAAAGAAGCGGAAGAGAATATTAGAAAATAAAAATGCACCCCCTATTCCTGAATAGGCAGAATCAATATTATTAAAATGGCCAGACTAACAAAACTGGTAAACATGTGGCAGTGCAATCCCAATCAGAATACCAATAGCATTTTTCACAGAACTAGAAAAAAGTATCCAAAAACTTATATGGAACCAGAAGAGACCCGGAATAGCCAAAGCAATCCTGAGCAACAAAAGGAAAGTAGGAGTCACCACAATACTAGTTATCAAGTTATATTACCATGCAACAGTGATTTTAAAAAACCCACATGGTATTGGCATAAAAACAGACAAGTGGAGCAGTGGAACAGAATTGAGAATCAGACCATTCCGAGTCACTTCAGACACCTAATCTTCAACAAAGGGACCATAAACGCTAGAGAGAAAAATAGGCTTTTTACCAAGTGGTGCTAGGAAAACTGCCTAGCCATATGCAGAAGAATGAAACTAGACCCAAGTCTTTCACAATATACTAAAATTAAATCAAAATGGATCAAAGACCTAAACATTGAAATTGAAACACTCACCTCATAGGAAGAAAAAAATAGGCAAAACGCTTGAGAGGCATAGGCAAGGACACTATCCGTAAAACACCTACCACAGATGAGGTAACACCAAGAATCCACAAAGGGGAGGGTATCAAATGAAAAAGCTTCTACACAGCAAACAATCAACTGAGTGAAGAGAGAACTGATGGAATGGGAAAATATTTTTGCCAACAAATCCTCAGGTAGGCCATGATCGAAAATATACAAAGAACTGAAAGAAAAAAAAAATCTCCCCTCCCCAAGAAAAAAGCCAATCAAAAAGGTAGGAAAGGAATAGACAGTTCACAGAAGAAGTCCATATAGCCAGTAAATACATGAAAAAAATGTTCAGCATCTTTAGCCATCAGAGAAATGTAAATCAAAACAACATTGAGTTTCCATCTAATGCCAGCAAGAATGGCTAGTATCAAGAATTCAAAAGCACAGCAAATGCTGATGAGATTGTGAAGAGAGGGAACCCTACTACATTGTTGGTAGAACTGTAAACTGGTATAACCCTTACGGAAAACTGTTGGATATTCCTTAGTCTTTTTCTGGCCCTCCTTCCCTGCGGGGAGTGCAGTTTCATGTGTGTCACATTGCTTGATATTTTGTCCCACAGATCTGTGAGATTTTACTTGCCTTGTTTTTATCAGCCTGTTTTATTTCTGTACTCAATAATGGATAAATTATATTACTGTCTGTTTAAGTTTATGTGTTTTTCCGTGAAGATTCTTTAGATCTCATTTACTAAAGTTTTCTTTTTAGAGATTATGCTTTTTAAAATTAAAAACTTATTTGATCTTTGGAAACATTTTTTCTTATTATTTTTGTTTCTTTAACAGTGACCACATAATAGAACTCCCAGCATTCTTGCCTCTCACTTCATCGGTGATTACTAGTTTCTGATTTTTCTCTCCCTTCTGATTACAGACCACATCGTCCCACTTATGTTCATGTTTAGTAATTTTTTTAGATGCTGTATATTGTGAATGATATGTGTTGAGTGTCTAGGTTTTGTCACATTCTTTTCTTTTTCTTTCTTTCTTTCTTTCTTTCTTTCTTTCTTTCTTTCTTTTTTTCTTTCTTTCTTTCTTTCTTTTTTTCTTTTTTTTTTATTTTTTTGAGACAGGATCTTGCTGTGTAGCCCAGGCTGGTAGGTCCTAAACTCACTGTGTAGCCTGGACTGGTCTTGGACTTATGGCAATCCTCTTGTCTCAACCTCCTGAGTGCTGGGATTACAGATGTGCGCTCTCAAACCCGACTTAGGTGGTGCTGGGGAATTGAATTATGGGCCTTGGGCTTTCCTAGGCAAATGCTTTAACCACTGCCATTCCTCCAGTCCCTTGTTCCTTAAAGACTGATTTTTTGTTTCTGAAAAGCAGTTAAATAACTAGTAGATCTGTCTAACCCCTTTGAAGCCTGTTTTTAACATCTGAAAGGGCATTGTTAATATATCCTTAACTCTAAAAATAGCTCAACCCTCTTACTAAGGTCTGACTTCTCTGGGGTCTTCATTGAATACCCTTGAATGAGTCACCAAGAAAATTTGATTCTGGTTGGAGCTTGAACGTTGCATATTTTGTGTAAACTTTGGCATTATTCCTTTACACTTTGCTGGTCAGTTTTCATTCTGCTCCATGGAAGTTTGCTTACACATGTGAGGCCTAGAACTTGGCACATTTCCGACACTCTCTCTATATATAGACTGCTTTTTGCTGGAACCTTGTGCTGTGAGTTCTAACCATCTGATGCCCCTGAACTGTTTTGATCTCATCTTTTCAACTTGGCAAGACTACAGAGTTTAACTTGGATGTTCTTCCCACGTACTTGGCTGCCTGCAAATTGTCTCAGGGCAAAATAGGATATCTGCATAGATCCCCTTATTTGTTTCATTTAGGGACCACGGTCCAGCAGTGCCTATTGCCCAATAAGTAAAAGTAGTTGTGTTATATATTCTGGTTGGTTTTCTAGATAATGGAAGAAGTTCAGCCATGTCCTTTCTATTTTATTGTTGCTGTAAGCAGAAATCCTAGGAATTACATTAAATTGATGTATTGAAAATGATCATTGATACAACACTAAATGGCATGACTCTGATCCATATTAGCACACAAAGCCATACATAATTTATGTCAATTTTTGAGTGATGTATAGTAATGTCATCTTCTTTTACATTTTTGTTTTACTTTTCCCACAGGCTGAAACTATTCCTCTATTAAGCTAGGCATTGGAGATAGTGGTTTAACATGGTGTCATGATGTCACAGGATCAGGTGCACATGCAGCACCCCAGGGAACAGGCAGGCCAAAGCCAGCCCCTGTCATTGCTAAAGCTGGCAGTGCTCAGCCGTGACCTCTTTGCCCTGACCTTGCCTTTCTGTTAGCTCTCAGTTTCACTCTCGGGGAGGGCCTCATGAGTGTGCTCCGCAGGGCAGAATTCTCCTTGTCAATCTGCATGAAGTCTGAACTTGTGAACACGGCCCACATGACCATGTAAGAAGCCAGTGTGTGCACAGAAAGAGCCACGGTGCAACAGTGTGATGTGATAAGACAATCACGACTGTTTGTGGCTCATTGCAAGAAGCTGAATTGCAGAAGTGTGTGGACTTGTAAAGATGTTCTTCCCTCCTGTCTTAGTTACTTTTGTATCGCTGTGACTCGATACTGTACATCCACAGCTTAGGGATGAAAGATTTATTTTAGCTTACGGTTGCAGAGGTCTCAGTTCATTCATGGGTAGGTGGCTGAGAAATGGTAGAAGCGTATGGTGGGGCTGCAGTTAGGGCTGGAACTGGAGTTCCTGGTGCTGAGAACCTTACAACATGGTGGAAGAGAGACTCGGGGAAGGGCAGAACCGGCTCATGTCTGTTCAGGTCAAGCCTAAGCACAGCCCCGACCAGCCAGGCCTCACCTTCCAACCCTACACAGTATCCATAGGAACATGCGGCTTTTGGGGCACACTCCAGATCCAGACCGTGGCACCTTCTTGCATTGACTATACTAAACCATGTAATTTGAAGAGCATTTTTTTAAGACCTTTAAGGTCTGTTGGAGTCATGCACCCACATGAGCCTTGGCAATTAATAGTTTAGGTAAGAAGGAAGCAGATCAGGAACAGCTGTGCCATTTGTATCTTTTTATTGCTGTTATTTTTTTTGATCTGTTAGTAATGATTTAATCCCATGTCAGAAATCATGAATATTGCCTCCTGCTACAAAGGTGAGTTTTGTTTTTAATCCCTCTTCTGGTTCAGCCCTGAACAGCTCCTGCCAGCTGTGCTGGTGCTTGGTACAGAAGCGCGCTATCGTGGTATTACTTGTACAACATGAAAACGTCATTTAGAAATATGTTGATTTTTTTAAAGAACTCTAAGATACTTTTTTTATTTTAAATGCAACTTGAAAGAAAACTGATTGGATCCACTGCTGTTCAAAAATGATTTAAAAGTTGATAAAGTTATAAAAATACGGTGAACTTCACTAAGAAGAGAAATTAACAAAAAGGCGTTTTTGCCTATCAAATTGCTTAAATTTAAAAATGTTAATTTGTTGTTGGCAAGGGTGTCACAAGATAGGCATTTCTTTGAACTTTTAGGAAAAATGTACATTTATATGACCTTTCTGAAAGTCAGTTTGACAGTAAATATCAAGTACTTTTTGACTCAGTAATAATGCTTCTTGGAATTTCTTTCTTAAAATTGTTTGAAGATGAAACAAAAAATGCATGTAGGAAAGTGGATATTCCAAGATGATTTTAAAGGATAAAGTATTAAAAACTGGGTCTGCTGGTGCAGGTTGGTAATCCCAGCATTCTGGGAGACTGAGGCAGGAGGATTGTAAGTTTGAGTCCAGCACAGGCAATTTAACAACTTGGTGAGGCTTTATTTCAAAATTAAAATTATAAACGTGGGCCATAGGAACATAGCTCAATGTAAAGGCCCTGAGTTCAGTCCTTTGTAACACACACACACACACACACACATATTCTCTCTCTCTCTCTCTCTCTCTCTCTCTCTCTCTCTCTCACACACACACACACACACACACACACACACACACACACACACACGGGTATTGGGAAAACTCCAAATATCTAACAATAATGTATGCTTCAGTTGTAACATTTTCTAATTATGAAGTAAATGAGGTAGCGTATATGAAAAATGTTTTATCACAAAGAAAAATTGTGATATTTGAAGTAAAGCAGTATTTTAAGATGATCTGTAAGCTTAGGCATTATTTTAAAATGCATTTTAAAAACAAACACTTTGAAAAATTGGTAGTGAGAGGATGTCCTAAGTGTGTAAAAACAAGCATCATTTTTGTAGCTGCATTCTTCTGGGTGCGCCTGAGGCTTTCCAGACCCTGGTGCACAGTGCAGATTCTACAGGAGTGACCAACCATCTCTCTAGGGCTACTGGGTATTTTATATATAGCTGAAAAAGTATTCTCTTGTTGTCTCTCACACAATGATTTCTGTGCTTATTGTTCAGATAAAAATTTTGATGATGAAGACTCTGTGGATGGGAATAGACCTTCCTCTGCCAGTTCCACATCATCCAAGGCTCCGGCAGGCTCCCGGAGAAATGTTGGGATGGGGACCACACGCCGGCTTGGGTCATCCACTCTTGGATCCAAGTCTTCAGGTGAGACCAAACCCTATGTGGTGTTCTGGGACCAGCTGTGATGGCACTTGCATGTAGTGACCCTCATATGTGAACTAGCCCCCATACAGCACATTGCTGCTGCTGGCTTTGTTTGAATTGGCACTATCCCTTGTATCTGATAAGCCAGTTGAATGTAAGTTGGAGAAGGCTGTGGACCCTCGCTACCTTCCAGTGGGGTGGAGCCTGCAGGAGAACTGAGCCAACACCGAAGAAAGCAGAGATCTGAGACAGGGGCAGGGCGTATACCCTGATGGCATGATTTGGTCATTTGATCCAGGCTTGCCTGAAACTACCTTATTGCTTTCAGCCAGTTTCTGTTTATCAAGATTGAGAATATCCAGAGTCAAACAGTAACTTTTGTCTTTAAAATACACATTCATAGAAAAGCATTATTTCTTTGGAGGGCCATGTGAATATTAAATTTAGAAATGCCAAAAGGTTAGTTAGATCCCTTAAATTCTGGAAGTTGATTTACAAAAGTTGGTTCTGTAAACCTCACCTCAGTTTAGTCCAACTTTTTACGACTCTCATTTTGCTGTCAAATTTTAAGTGTATATGCAGATATCCTTTTACCTCTAAAAATTTATATAACTACTGCTTTAGAACTATGCTCACTGTGAGCACTGACCTTTTGAGCTAGTGATAATTGGGGGCTCAGGGAGGGCGCATAGGAATTTAAGTAACCAAAACGGCCAAAGCTCAACAGGCTGAGTAAAGGCTGCTGCAGGATCAGCATTCTGTAGAGTTCTACCTCCTCATACTCAGTCCTAGATTCTAGATTCTGGTTAACTCCCTGGAATACTGGTGTCTTGCTAGGGTCTCCAAGTTACCAAGCTCCTCCTTTAGCTGGCTTCTCTGCCCACCTTGAGTGCTTGCTTGTGAGAGGTGCAGATGGCAACACATTACTCTGCTTCTTAAGGTGTTCCATTATTTTCAATTATTCTGAACTTTTGGGGTGCTTTTTTTCTGGAGCAGAGTCTGTAGTTCAGGGTGGTCCTCAGCTCAGCTATGTACCCTGGGATGATGGCAAATTCAAGCCAGTTCTTCTACCTCAGCCACCTGAGTGCTGGGGTTACTGGTGTGAGCCACCGTAGCTAGGGAATTTTAATGTGGTGTTGGGGAATCTAACTGAGGGCCCTACTCAAGCCTGGCAAGCACTTGAACCACTGACCTGTGCCCCCAGCTCTGGATGCACATAAAAAAAGTTGTTATTGAGTTTAAGTTTACTTAACGTAAAATTAACCATTTAAAAGAGAACGTGTCAGTATTTCATCTACTTTGTAGCATGCATCAGAACTTTTCTCCTTAATGAGTGACAGTCTTTCTAACCTTCCTCCTTTCTCTTTCATGGGCACCGTCAGCTCTAGAAACAAGGCATAGAAAATTTATTTGCTATCAGAACACTACTTTCTTTCCCATCCCTCCCCATACCCTTTCCAAAGTCCCTGCTGGGTCCATTGTGCCTTGTCTTTCCTAAGCCCTGCTGTCATCCTTTTTTCATTGTTTTTAATACTGTAGTCATGACTTCCTTGGTTGCCTCATAATGATTCAGTTGCTTCGTCTCAAAACTGTTGTTGGCCTTTGAGCTTTCTTCTCATGTGTGGAAACTCTTGTGGATATGGGGCAACCACTGTAACAAAAGCAACAGAAAAAGAGTATTTAGGCTCCTTGGTGTAAATCACTAGTAAGGTTTCAGGCATGGCCATAGATACTAGTTTTGAACTTAACGGTTGTGAAAACAAGGTCTGATAAAGTGTCACATGATTTTCATGTGTGAGATAGAATTTGTGTTAGCAAAAAGAAACTATTTTCTCCAGATAACTTTTAAGTATACAAAGTATCTTAGAGAAACTTTGTAGAAGAAATTTGCAACTGATGACCAAATCAAAATTGATGTGGCTATTATGAGCTTAAGAAAATGGAAATGTGATTAAAAAATACAGTGAGTTTTGAGTTTTTAAAAATGTATTACAGTGAAAGACATTACCATTAATTCCCCTCAGAATATGACCCCTTGCTTTGAATGTGCACCCTGCAATGTTTTTGCCACTTTTGGAAGCTTTCCCATAGGTCCTTTTATATGTGTCCTCAACTGTACTGTCGTGGCTGCCTTAATATCCTGAATCAATTCAAAATGTTTACCTCTCATGGTCATTTTGACTTTGGGGAAGAGCTAGAAGTCACACGTGCCAGGTGGGGTGAATAAGTTGGATGAGGACACCCTGTAAGGTTCTCAGGCCCTTTCATTGGCTGGCACTCAGTAGCAGCACTCACACCTTGTAAAGACAGCCATGGAAGAGGACTTTCAGAACTGCTTCAGAAAGTGACAAGAATGCTCAGATTAGCATCTTTGAAGCATAGGGGAGTATTCTGAGAGGGATTAATGACACTTCTCTTTTAAAGTGATTTTTAATAATGTGAACATTTACAGTGTATTTTGATCACCTGTTGTATAAAGTAGGGATGAAGCTGAAGTTCTTTAGACCTTGTTTGAATACTTCACATATTTATCATGCAGAAGTCGCAGTAACACAAAGAATTAAGTTCTCTGTTAGGTCTCTTTTTAGGAATGGCCGATTCCTTTAAAGCTCAAACTCAACTTTAAAAAGTAGTTTAAGTGACCTGCAGCTCATGTACATAGTGTTGCAGAATTGCTGTCCTTAGTCTTGTTGGTAAGGTTTGCCAATTCCATGACACTTAGTCTGCATGGAGTAGTTTAAAAAATAGTTCTAAATCTTCCAAAATGTAATTTTGGTCATATATATTTAAACTTTTTAGTGTATATTTTAATACATCGTTTGTTGTACATTGTGTTCTAAAAATCAATCTATTTTGTAGCTGCAAAAGAAGGTGCTGGTGCTGTTGATGAAGAGGACTTTATTAAAGCATTTGATGATGTGCCTGTAGTACAGGTGAGGGTATTTGAGTATGATCAGAAACATTTTTCAGATTTCATTTTTCAAATATGTCTGTATTAGTCAGCTTATATTACTATAATGAAATACCTGTGGCAATTGACTGTATGATAAGAAGAGGTTTATTTAGCCCTCACAGTTTTGTTGGTTCAGAGTCTAGGGGAGAGCTCCCTTTGATTGTGTTACCTCCTAGTGCCTGATGGATAGCAGCATGAGAGCAAGGGGCAGACTCAGGCATCTGTTACAGTCCTTTAGGAAGACCACCTTTCAGAGTCACACCCCAGTGACCCAGCGCCTTCTGAGAAGGCCCTGCCTCCCAAAGCACTACCCTGGGGACCAGGCCTTCAACACAGGGCCTTTGGGGGGACACCTCTCCAGACCATAGCACTGCCGTATGTGGAATCCTTTACTAGGTTGGTAATTATAAAGCTGTCTGGAGCACAAGAGATCTGAGATACATGCCCAGAAATGTTGGAGCCTTTTAAGTGGCTGAAGAGAAGAAGAAAATTCATGGCCCAAGATGATGTTTTAGTTAGAACAGGAATGAAGTTGATGACTCTAACAGTAAGTGTGTTGGTTAGGTCACATTAAAGAGAAAGAAACGGAAGGTTAAATTACATGCGAGAGTAAAGAAGTGTGTTTATGTAGGAATTTTTCTTAGGAAAAACAGTTACCAATTTAAAGGATTTTAATACGTTCTAAATGATGGCTTAATAAAAGCACACTTGGTGGTAGATTTGATGCTGCACTCGGAGGCAGCAAAGATTATGTAAAATGTGGGGACACATCACGCTTTTTGTGTGGCTCTGTGCCTCATGTTCTCAGCATCTCCTTGTGCCAACTGGGGCTGAAGCTTTCTCTCAGTCTGTGTTGACTTGCTGTGGACTCCGGCAGTGCTCACTATGTGTTCCATACAACTCTTCCTGTGCCTTTGGGTGCTGTGTGTGCCCAGCTCTGGCAGTGGGCACCATGGGCTCAGGCAGCCTTTAGGTCGCAGAGGGACTTCTGTGCCTTCCAGCATGCATCAAGTTGCCAGATAAGCAAGGGAGTAGATCTGGAAGGGTTTACAGTTATTACATCATGTGATGTTGTAATAATGCCATAACTTTGGTGTCACTGTTTACCTGAAAGCCTGTTTCTCTTTTGTATGTAAAATTATCTGCTATGTTTAGAGTAAAGGGGTGTTTGGCAGCAGATCTAGTGGCAGCACACTCTCAGTGGTGAAGGGAAGCGGCTCACGTAAGGTGAACTGGCCTGGGTGTTTTCTCATAGGTCCTTCTCGAAAGTGAGATAATTTCTTTTTACTCTGCTTGATGCATGTTCTTGACTTCATGTGGCTGAAAAAAGAAACTTGGTTCTGTGGAGTCTCTTATATTGATTGTACCTTAATTTTGCTTACAGATTTATTCCAGCCGAGACCTTGAGGAATCCATAAACAAAATTAGGGAAATACTATCTGATGACAAACATGACTGGGAGCAGAGAGTAAATGCTGTAAGCTGTTAATTTCATGTGATTACATTTTCATTAGATTTTAGTATTCTAAATATTTTATTATGGAATTGGGGGGTAGTGCTGATGAGTTCAAGGAGTTGATGTTTGAAATACAAATTACCATTTTACATTTCAGGGATTTTTTTAGTAGACTACCTTACTTCTAATTGTACTTTTAAAACATGCCAATTTACCTATTTATATATCTTAGTTCTCTTCATGAAGGCCAACCTGTGGGCTGGCTGGGCGGCTTTGCCTGCCCTTGCTATAGCAGGGAGAAGGGGGAGCCCAAATGGAGGGTGGGTGTGGGGGGTGGGGATGGTGGTGGTGGTGTGGTGTGTGTGTGTGTGCGCTTGCGTGCACATGTGTGTGCGTACGCCAGCTCCCTAAGATGGATGGTTCACTTACTGTGTATAGCAAACATGTACTAATAAAAAATAATCTAAAAAGATTTAATCCTGTGATTGCCAGTAAAGTGGCTTGTTAGTAGTATTTTCAGTGTAGCTCCTTCAAGAGTTTTTTTTTTTTTTTTTTTTTTCATTTTTCTTACCAGTTGCCTAGAGAGTTATGTTCCCTGGTTTTAGAAATAGATTAAAGAAACCATGTAGGCTGAACACCAAAGTGAAGGTGTGTCTTAGCTGAGAAAAGCTAGTTCACATTAGCTGGCCAACAGGATGAGAAGAGGGCCAGTTGCCATTGTGCTGTTTCAGATTCATCCTGGCCTATGCATAGTGATGCAGACTGTAAGAAAGATGCTTTTTCAGATTCATTAAATAAATGGAGATTTGAGTGGGTTGTAGGTGACAGTAAGAACAGGCGCCTTATATAAGGCTCATTAGTTACCATTAGTATCATAGATTCTGTAAATATATTAAGATATTTCCAATTTTAGAAGCATTTTATAGAAGTTATAATAAATTTATCACAAATACTACATTTAAAATATTTTAGTTTGATGTGTGGGTTTGTTTTGATATATTAGGTACATGATATGAAACTGGGTGAATTCTCTCGGAAAAACTTTGCTCACTTATATTTGATGATGTCTTTATTTTTGTATGTCCTGTATTAAGAATTGTTTTTGTGTTGATCTCCTGTATCCAATTAGCTAAAAAAGATTAGGTCTTTACTTCTGGCTGGTGCAGCTGAGTATGATAACTTCTTTCAACACTTGCGCCTTTTGGACGGAGCCTTTAAGCTCTCGGCTAAGGACCTGCGGTCTCAGGTAGTGCGGGAGGCTTGCATCACGTTGGGGTAAGGACTGCAACGCTCCACTTTCTCACCCCCGTGAAACAGTCTCCTCACAGGGCTCCCGAGGTGGCACGTGGCTGCGCGGGCTGGGTCTCACAGCCTGGCCCACCTTCAAGACCCTTGCCCATTTTCATTCTGTCTCTGCTTTGAAAATAATTTCCTGCCAGTTCTGCAAAGTGTGGCTGACACATCTCTGAATCCTCTTTCTTAAACTTGAAGTAGTTAATAATACTAATATACCAAAAAATGAAATTCTGTTTCTTAGATTTTTCGCTGCTGACAAAATATTGTGTGATTATCCAAATATGTGTTTGAGGGCTGGAGGAATAGCTCCGGAGTTAAATGTTTGCCTTGCGAGCTTAAGGCCCTAGGTTCGATTCCCCCCAGCACCACATAAAACTGGTTGTGATGGCTCATGTTTGTAGTCCCAGCACTCGGGAGGCTGAGACAGGAAGATTGCTGTGAGTTCAAGGACAGCCTGGCTCCATAGTGAGTTCAGGACCAGCTTCGACTACACAGAGAGACCCTGTTTCAAAAAAAAAAAAAAAAAGTGTTTGTTTCTGGAAGAGTACTGTAGCTATAAAATTAAAGCCAATTACAGGTACTGCTTTAGTTTTATCCCATACCTATTTTAGCTAATACTATAGCAGCAGCCGGAAGACAGAATGGTTGTTGAAGGCATTGAGGGCAACCAGATACAGAAGCACAAGGTTTTTATGTTAAAAATACAAAGGGGGCAAGGGAATCCTTCTTCCCCTCTCCCTCCTTACCCCACACTCTTGAGCCCCCACCCCCAACAGTACCTGTGCATGCTAAACAAGGACTCTACCCCCTTTTTGTTATTTTGTTGGAGACAGAGTCTTGCTAGGTTGCCCAAGCTGGCCTTAACTTTGTTATCCTCCTTCCTTAGTGCTTTAATCAGCTGGGATGACTGGTGTACACCACCTTACTAGTAGTGTTTTATATTTATCATTAGTACATGATCAATTTATTTGCTTTTTCTGTGATTTTGAGACTTACTTGGAAATAATTAAGGAAAAAAAAAAAAAAAACCTCTTGCACTCATGGCTGTTTGCTAAGTTCCTTACCTGCACATTGAAAAGTTGTTTTTCAAAGTATTTTACTTTAACCTTTGTGCTTTATCTGTAGAAAACCTTGAATGAAAGCTCTAAAATGTTAAGAGGTTTGCGTACTTCACTGTTTATATGAAATGTAGCTATAATCTCATGTTCATTTACTGTTGTAGGCATCTGTCATCCGTTCTGGGGAATAAGTTTGACCATGGAGCTGAAGCCATTATGCCAACTATCTTCAATTTAATTCCGAACAGTGCCAAAATTATGGCCACTTCTGGCGTTGTAGCAGTTAGGTTAATCATTCGGGTGAGTGCAATATAGGGCCAGACATAAAATAAGCGATCAGTCAGTACTGATGATTGACATTGCTCTGTAGCCTAGCGATGTGCTATGTACCCAGTATAGACCTTTCTCTCTCCTAGTCATTGCCCTCAGAGCTTTATGCACATACAGTGTGACGTGTGGGTGGGGTGTGCAGTCCCTGGGGGGCTGGCTGCTTGCTCTTCCTTGATTTTAACTATGCAAACCTCTGCACCTGCTGCTGGGTAGATCACGTGCTTGCCCTCCTCTGTCACGCTTGTTCAGCCTCCCATAATCCCAGTCCTTTCCTTTCAGATATTATGCATATAGTTTTCCTGTTCACCCATACTTTTGAAGTTAATTACGCATAAGCACAGAAACAAAATTATTTCTTCAGGCACTTTGCGTACAAGTGTTCAGTGAAGCCCGTGGGTTCACCAAGGCTTCATTGCTTCTTCCCCGCCTTCAAGGTCTACTTTCCGCCAGAGGCAACCCTGGAAAGTTTTGAACTTGATGACACTAAAATTTATCCAGAATATATTTCTTTGTTATGGGCTACTTTATACTATTTTAGAAACTTTGTGGGGTAAGGCAGATTCTGGGAATCAAACCCAGATAGGCTCTTGCTGTATTGCCCAGGCTGGACTCAAAATCTTAGTCCTCCTGCCTCAGCTTCCCAGAGTGCTGTGATTATAGGCTTGGGCTGCCACACCCAGTTCAGTATTACACCCAAAACTATGGCTGAACGTTTGCTTTGAACCGTCAGAACATGTCAGTTGATGGCTTTTCCCCACACCAGCAGCCGTTTTGGTCCTAGACTGATGTGTATGCCCTCATGTTGCCTCTTCTTCACTTTGCAGATTTTGTACCGACCTTAAACATTCCTGGGAAATTCAGTGATATGTTATGCAATTTATACACACACACACACACACACACACACACACACACACACACATACCCACCCACCCCAGCCTGTAGGGAAGTACGTCCCTTAGTTGCGTTTTGTTCTGGTTTGTATTTGCAATGCTCACTTTTTTTTGTTTTCTCCACAGCACACACACATCCCTAGGCTAATACCTGTCATAACAAGCAACTGTACCTCTAAGTCTGTAGCTGTTAGAAGGTAAATTTTTAAATGATTCCTAATTGTTTTTGAATTGCTTAGAATTAAAGCAAGCTCTAAGTATCTCTCCATAGATTTTTATATTTAAAATGTTAGGCTTATCTTACTGTAGCCACCTGCTGTTCGCCTCCTGGCTTGGGCGTGACTGTGGTCTTGCTGCCACCTATGGGTAGGACTCCCTGCTTAGAATGACACAACCTTGTGTCCCTCTGAATCATATATTTCTGATATGTAGGTTAATGTGTTAATACGTGTACATTGTGGAAAGGCTAAATCAAATGATTTAATATACGTATTATTTCATGCATTTGGTTTTTGTAGTGAGAACATTTAAAATCTACTTTCAACAAATTCAAGTGTCCAATATATTGTTATTAACTGAAATTACAATACACACTAGATCTCTTGAGCTCTTTCTTCTTAACTGAAAATTTAAGTTCTGTGGTCAACATTTCCCCAGTCCTTCAGTTGCCCAGCACTTGGTGATTACTGGTCTACTCTGCTTCTATGAGTTCTGACTTCTGTGAATTTGAGATTAAAAACAATCATGATAAATTATGTAAGCATGAGTGAGTGTGTATATATTGTGGAGTTAAGAATTTGGTGTTGATTAAAGCCAGCCGGTATTGGCTTATTCCCAAGAAGCTTCACAGATGAGTTGTAAACTGAGTTGCTTTTTGGAAGGTAAGTAGGAATAGGGAAGAAGGGAGATGGGAAAACTTTAGAGTAGGTAATAAGTAGAATCAGTATGATCTGGGTTGGATCAGGAATGGGGAAACAACACTGAGGAAGGAATTGCTTAGTCCTTTTTTCTTTTTGGAGAACCCTTCTTTTACCAACCCTTCTCCTGCTGTTGCCAGACAGGGCTCAGCTGTGTGGCTGTCCTGTGTGCTGCTGGAGCCCCTGCACCCTCAAGCCTGCTCATTGCTTCTCATCAGGCTGGTTTTCTGGGCTAGGCCGTGGATGTCGTGGTACCTCCATTATGTAGCATAGGCGGGGGCTTGTGGAAGACCAGCCAGACATGTAGAGTGTGAGCTTTTGATTGGGGAGGATCATGAGAAAGAACGTCTCGTCATTTCATTGGAGAAAGACTACTGGCCATTTGTGTTTCCTTGAGTCAGTTCCTAGGGCAATAAATTTTCTCCCCCGAGCATTCGAAGGAAATTACAAAGATGGGACCCACAGTGGTGGTAGAAGAGCTGAATCATTTTTGTTGTGAAAATCAAACCAAGACTGACCACAAAAGTGAAAAGGCTTGAAAAGAAGCTGAAGGATTACTAGGTAGAAAGTAGTCAGGTACCTGGAGAAAAGTCATTCAAGTACTCTTTAAGACCTTAGCAGGAAAATTTATAGACTGCCTAAATTTTTGCTGTTCTTTTTTTGGGACAGGATTCATGTGTAGTCAAGGCTGGTCCTGAGTTCGCTCTGTAGTGCAGGCTGGCATTAGTCCTCCTGCCTCAACCTCCTGAGTGCTGGGTTTATAGGCATGTGCCACTGTGCCTGACTTATGGGATGCTGGAGGATCAAATTCAGGGTCTTGTGCTTGCTAGGTCCACACCTTATTGGCCCTCCCATCCCCTCCCTCATCCCCCCTGACTCCCACTGTCACACTCATTTAGTTCTATAAAATGCCTATATTCTGGGTTTCTCATATTAGATACCCTTCTTAGTTTGACTCACTTTGCTAAGCATGATAGTCTCAAATTGCATCCATCTACCTACAAAAGCCTCTAATTTATCTGTTTTTATAAAAGAGTAGTACTCCCATTATATACCTATGTCACAGTTTTGTATCCATTGGTCTGTTGATGGATATTTCAGTGTTTTCTGCAGTTTATTGTTTGTTGTGCTGCTGTAAATGTCAGTATACACGAATCTCTATTGTATGTTGCTTTGAACTCTGTCGAAAGATACCCAAAAGAGGTATCACTGGATGGAGTGGAATATTTCTCTTCCTCCTGTGAGTAGTCTCCATACTGCTTCTATAGTGCTTGTATCAGGTTAGTCCCCCAGCAGTGTAAAGGGTCCTTCACCCCCCCACCACCTCACCCACATCAGTTGCTCTTCAACTTATTGATTTTCCACTTTTTTGTAAATCACGCCCTAAAATTAATGGAAAAAGTGATTCCTTGATTCAGTAGTATGCACTAATGTATACACACGTATTGACTGTGTATTAATGTGTCATTTCTGTTAACATAAAAATAAATGGTGATGGTAGAGCCATGAAGCCCCGCCTCAGCTTTGGAGGGAAGCTGTGTGTCCTGCCTCGTGGCCCTGAGGCCACCACCTGTGCTTTTCTTTTTGCGTCTGGTCTTTCCTTTCAGTTCATGCTGATCCTTCTTTATTTTCTATTTTGTCTTAGTTATAAATATTAAAATAAACCGTTATGAAAAGTTATACAGAATGACTTTAAAAAGCAGTTTTATTTTTATTAACATACATAAGACTAACATATGTTTCTCTGACACTTTTCAGGCGCTGTTTTGAATTTTTAGATTTGCTTTTACAAGAATGGCAGACACATTCACTGGAAAGGTGAGCATCTGTCTGATTTAGATTTAGTTTTAAGACTGGATATTGGGGTGTGTGCCAGGGGAGGTTTAATGGGAACGCCTCAGCAAGTAGTCTTGCCACTTTGTGTAAGAAATGAAAGAATCTAAGCATTTGTTTGCATGACCAGTTGTTCCTGCTGGTAACACTGGCAGAACTTCTTCGGGAAAGTTGTGGATTGAGATATTAATGTGCCCAGGGACATGGGCAAGTGTACATTGTGACACCTATGAGAGCAGCAAGGGAAGGGCTCTGTGGATATGGTCCTGCTGCTTCGCTGCCTTCACCTGCTCTAGGCGGGCTGGCTGTCACTCAGGTGCTGAGAGGAAGTCCTTGATTTGGAGTTCCCTTCTTCTCCCTCTGTATTTGCTGGCAGTTCTCTTTACTCTGGCTGGCACATGGTGACTTTGACTCCACCATGATTATGGGTCAGCTGTTGGCTCTATTATTTTAGAAGTGTGTCTCCCCATTGGAGAGTACTTCTTTGACATTTTTAGTTCTGTCAATTTTAGGTGTCTGTAATTCTGAGTTAAATTTGGAGACAGAGAGTGGCACTGGGCCACATTATTTTCTTCTTAGTGCATTATAGTTTGTGAAGAGCTTTGCAGCCTAGTAAATATTTGATTAACAGTGAAATTTTAAGTATGAAGAAAGAGTTCCACTTCACAATGCAACAGTTAGAAATGGAACAAAGCCAAACGTTGCAGGGGTTTATCTAGAAATACTTTGAAGGTAGAACAGGCACCTGAAGGCCACTTGTTTGTTTTGCTGAGACAGAGCTCACTCTATAGTCCAGGCTGGTCCTGAACTCACTATGTAGCCCAAGCTAGCCTCCAGCTCTCAGCAGTCCTCCTGCCCCAGCCTCTCAAGTTCTGAGATTACCAGGCGAGGCCCGTCATACCAGGTCCTTGTGTTTGTTAGGCAAGCACTGAAACCACCCCCAGACCATACTTTGTTTTTGTTTTGTTTTGCTTTTGCCCTCATTTTTTCTTTAATATTATGATTAAAAAATGAGAGGTAGTTTTACTATTTATTTATTAACTATACTATATATTTTATTTCTGGCCCAAGACAATTCCTCTTCATTCAGAATTTGAGGGCCAAAACCCAGCATGCCACAGGTTGAACACATCTGATCTAAAACATAGTCACATAGTTTGGTCCCTTGGACATTAATTATAGAGTGTTTATTGATTGATGGTTTAGGAATTTGGAGGTGAAAAGTAAAATGAAGGATGTAATGTATGGCAGGTGAGCAGAATAGAAAAGCCTGAGGAATTCTGACCTCACTGCATGTGTTTGCTCACCTCCTTGCCCAGTGTCTGCGCCTAGCGAGTGACTGCCGAATACTTGTTGAAAGAATGAAGGGAGCAGTGAAGCAGGGACTTTGAAGGACTGCTCAAAACAGTCGCTAGTCGTCCTGTCAGTATATTGAGACTATTCTGTCCTTTTCTTTGTCTTAAAACTTTACTAAATATTTAGACGTGTTGATTTCTCCTCCGCCAGGATAAAATACAACTGAAGAGAATACCTGCTTATGAAATGATAGGTAGTTTCACAAGTTCCTTACACTCAGCTGACTCAGTAGCTCATGCCTGTAGTCCCAGCTACTTGGGAGACTGTAGAAGGGGGATCATGGTCCAAGGCCAACCTAAGAAACACAGTGAGACTCTTCTTTCAAAGCACAAACAAAAACCTATCATATTAAACAGTAATAAAACTTGAAAAATATTTTTATTATCTAAATAGGCAGACAGCCTCTTCAGTATTAGGATTATTATCTGTATAATGTCATAATTTCTGTAGACACTAACTCTGATCATAGAAAGAAAAGATTTGGTTGTTTTGGGTTCATAAATGACTGAGCTAACGTATTGGCTGAAAAAAAAAGCTATGATTTAATAAATCAGAGAAGAGTATGGCTATCCCCTTCTTTTGGTGAGGCTGGGTGAGATTTAGAATGGGGCAGTGGACCAGGATTAGAAGGCCTTGAGAGAGTTTTTACCCTCTAAGCAGCTTAGTAACTGAATGCCCTTGAGTGAGGATTCTACCTTACCTTCTCCACAGCTTTTTTTCTTTTTTCTGTCTTTCTCTCTTTCTTTCTTTTTCTTTTTTTCTTTTTCTTCTTTCTTTCTTTCTTTCTTTCTTTCTTTCTTTTTTTTTTTTTTGTTGGTAGGGTCTTACTCTGTAGCCCAGGCTGGTCCTGAACTCACTATGGAGCCCACGCTAAACTTGGACTTGTGGCAGTCTTTCTGCCTCAGCCTCCCAAGTGCTGGGTTTACAGACATGCACCACCATGCTCAGTTTATGTGATGCTGGGGAATAAAACCAGGGCCTTGCTCTTTGCTAGGCAAACACATTAGCTGTTGTGCCATTCCTCCAGCCCCTCCTTGGCTATTTTGAAGATGTTTCACATGCCTGTTTTTGTCCACATAAAACCATGTTTATGATTGTCATTGCTTTGTTTTCTGAAAATCTAGACACATATCAGTATTAGCTGAAACCATAAAGAAGGGAATACATGATGCTGATTCTGAAGCAAGGATCGAAGCAAGAAAGTAAGTTTTTATTGTATACCATTTTATTTTAAATGATATACCTTGACATTTCATGTGTGATATATGGATTACTTTTTAAAAAACCATTAATTTACTTGAACACATTTCATTAATCGTGACTTTTCAATATGATCTTAAAAGGCCATTTAAAAATGTTCCTCTAGACTTTTTTTTAGAAGGTTGCCCGAGTGAAATTTGAATACAAACAGGACTGAGGTGAACAACAGGGTGTTTTTTTTTTTTTTTTTTAAATCTCTGAGCCATGACCACAAAATTAAAAAACACACTTGTATTCGTGCTCAGTGTATTCTTTGACTAATTAATCATTATTAAAAGCCTGAGAAAACTTGGCCACAGGGGATCCCTCCTGCAGTCACACCTTTGCAAGCATTGGGTAGGATATTGGCACTGGAGAGTCACAGCAGAGGGAGTTAGATTGGCTTGAGTTGGGCATTGTCACTGTGACATGTGCTGTCTGTGTTTCACACTGGAGGTGAGTTTGTCATTAGGACTGAGTACCCTTCAGTTTTATGGCTGTATCTCTACTTCCTGGGAGTAATTTTGACATGTGACCAGAGGTTTGATGACTTACAAGATTTACTGTCATGTGGATGGTTGTAGTTCCGTAGTAGAGCTCTTGCCTAGCACATGTGAGTTCCTGGTTTCCATCTCTAGCAGTGGGGAAAACAAAAAGACTTGGGATATGCATACATAACTATTACCAGTTTTGTACCTGTAGTTGTTTTTTTCATTTTCTTAATTGATCAACTCTTATAACTGGCGCAAGTTAAAATCTTGTCTTAACTTGGAATATTTCAGTTTTACTTAGCTGCATGGTACATCCTAGTACTTAACTTTTTGACAATTAGTAGTTGTTAAAAAAATACAAATGGATTGTTGTTTTTGGACTTTCCCACTCCTTTTTTTTTTTTTTTTTTTTTTTTTTTTTTTTTTTTTTTTTTTTTTTTTTTTTTTTTTTGTCTAGTCTTATAGTGTAACACAGATTTCAGGTAGCTCTGAGCCCTTTTTCATTATATGTACCTGTCACCAAAGACAATTTTAAGTACTCAAGTCAATAACTGTCAAATCGGATGTATAAAAGCTACCATTAATGATTCAATCCTTTGTTTTAAGTTTAGTTCTGTTTGTTTTAGCTCTCTCTGCCGTTTGGCTCCCCCAGTCTTTCAAGTTAAGCGCTTTAATTTCCATTCTGTTAATGAGACTGAGGTCCAGAGAAATTAAGCAACTTGTCTGGTGAGAAGAAGCCAGTGAGCTGAGTGTCCTCCTGTGTCCACCCCTGTATTCCATGCTGCTGCTGCTGTCACAAGGCAAGCTGTGGACTCTAGCCCTCAGAAACACAGGGTGGCGTCCTCAAGAGCTTGCTGGAAAGCCTGAGCCCGGGAATTTGTCTTTTGGTAGATGTTACTGGGGCTTCCACAGTCACTTCAGCAGAGAGGCCGAGCACTTGTACCATACCCTAGAGTCCTCCTACCAGAAAGCCCTGCAGTCCCACCTGAAGAACTCGGACAGCATCGTGTCTCTGCCACAGTCTGACCGTTCCTCTTCCAGCTCTCAGGAGAGTCTCAAGTAAGAGGCATGGCTCTGCTTGTCAGAGTGTGACTGTGTGTGTTTAAAGCTTGCTATGGAGCATGACTTCCAGCTCTCTTTATTTGTGTGTGTGCCTGGTAAGTTCCTCATCTTAAGGTGGATTCCAATTCTAGTGAGATACTGGGAAGAAGGGACAGAACAAGGTAGCCTTGGTCTTTCCCATAAGTAGTTTTCTTAAGTTTACATGGCATCATAGGATCCAGATTTAGAACAGCCTAGTGAGTTGCAGAGTATTGTGACAACAAACTGGTCGTGCCTCAGTGTCTTCCAGCAGGACATCAGTGTTAACTCAGAGACAGGCTGGGAAGGGGCAGGATCTAACCCCTGAACTAACTGTATTGCCATCTTCCTTCCACCTCTAGTTTCTGCTCTGGTTACTGTGTCACTTTGTGTTTGGAAGGTTGTCTTACTTACTTTTTCATTGCCCTGACAGGATATCTGACATACACAAATGAGGAGAGGAAAAGTTTATTTTAGCTCACAGTTTCAGAAAGTCAGTATTCATTGGTAGGTGGCTGGAAACAGTGGAAGCACGTGGCACAAGCGAAAGGGGAGGCAGCTCCTCGCAGCATAGAAAACAGAAAGCCAGGTCCCAGAAGGAAGGGAAGAAGTAGCATATAACCTTCCAGAGCCTGTCCCAGTGATCTGTCCCTTCTGGGTCCAGCCTCAGTATTACCACCCTTGGACTTTAAGCCCCTAATGTAGCAGATGCCTATAATCTACAGCCTACCACACGTCTTCAACCATATGCCTGTAGCCTACCGTGTGCCTATCATCCACCCTCCAGACCAGGCCCCATTTCCTAGCAGCACACGTGGTCCCTTAGATAATCCGTAACATCCAAATAATGTGGGACTTTGGGTTACATTCCAGATCTAAACCACAGTAAATGTAGTCCCAAGTGAAGTGTTAAAGCTCTGTCAGAAACAGTTTATGAGACCATGGTCCACATTGCCAAGAAATCCCTGAAGCAACCTTTCATTGTCATGGTTTCCTGTTGTAGTGTGTATTACCATTACTGCTGATAAAGTGTGCCCTTGACAATAAGAGTGTGTACTTTGCTTTTCAGTCGGCCTCTGTCTGCCAAAAGAAGTCCTACTGGCAGTACCACATCTAGAGGTAAGAAGCACAGTGCCTGGAAAGCTCCTGCACAGCCTGTCCCTGTGACAGGGAGCTGCTTAGGCCCCGCAGGCTGTGTCTAGCCCCAGGCTGCCCCAGCCTGCTCCCGGGTGCGAAGCCATGCGGTTCTGCCATCCACAGTGGCTCCTCAGAAGAGCACCGTTGCTGTTGTCGGGATGACTGCGGCATGTACCTGTCTGCCTTTCCTCCTACAGCATGGTGCCGCTGCCATAAACGGTGCACCTTCTCTTTCAGGCCACATGGCAGGAACGCGAGGGCTCTGTCACAGAGTGGGAGGTGGCAGCCCCCTGATTGTTAGGATTGGAAGGGACTTTTTCTGGAGGGGGAGGGCCTCAGGTACCCTGCATGCTTGGGTGGCATCATGAGGAGGCTGGCTAGACGGTTGCTAATGATCCTTACTTCACTTTTCCTCACAGTAGCCAGGAAAAGGGCCATTTCCTTGGGTCAGTAGCCTTCAGTTATGAGAACACAAGTATCATGGAGACATGGCAGTGTGATCACTGAGTTTCCTTCAGTGTTGCCTGGCCTCATTTTCTGGGCAAGAGAAACTGCGATCAGCCTGGGGGCTCCAACAACTTAGTATTTGTTTTCACGAAAAGCAAACCAGTATCAGGATTTAATAACCTATGTTTAAAATCCTACATAGTCCTTACTGACTTTTCCTCCTTTGTTGCCAAAGCTTCTACAGTTAGTACCAAATCTGTGTCAACGACTGGGTCCCTCCAGCGGTCTCGCAGTGACATTGATGTGAACGCTGCAGCCAGTGCCAAATCCAAAGTGTCCTCGTCGTCGGGCTCCGCACCCTTCAGCTCCGCAGCGGCTCTCCCTCCAGGGTCCTACGCGTCTTTAGGTAACACACCCCCTTCACCTTCCGACTCTTCTTCCGTCCGGGATGCCTAGCCCTCTCAGCAGATCATAGAACCCACCACTGAGGGCTGTCTCGCTGCTTCGGGCCTGATGTTGAGGTCTGAGTGACTTTGTGCACTCAGTACTGGCACCCAGCCACCTTTTGTTAGTGCCCTTTCTCTGACATCATCTTCTTTACTTACGAGTGGGGACACGTGCTCACAGGCTGTGTGGCCCTGCGCGTGTCCTTTCCTGACTCGCTGCCTCTGTGGCAAGCCCAGCCGGGACCCACACCCCCTTCCACACTGCCACAGCGGGCTTTTTGTCCTCCTGTTCTGGTCAAAGCTCACTGAGGGAGTTAGATGTTTCTCAGTTAGATTCAGGAAGAGACAGGAGGACTCCAGCTGACCATATGTACATCCGCCAGTGGCGTCCTACCACATCGCCTGGGAGGAGTACGCCCCTGCACTGTTGATTGTCCTAGAGGATCATAAGGGAATTATTTCCCAAAATTTAGATTTCTGGCATAGTGGTAGGTCAGTTACACTTACCCAATGTATGTAAAGCTGATGGTCATTTTATTGTATAAAGGCCACATCATTTGAGCCCAAAATTTAGTACTTGGCTAAATTGATTCTACTGCAGATTTTAAGGAAGTGATTAAATTTTAAATGTGCAGTACTGAAACAGTTTTTAACTTATGTGGACTGATGAGACTTTCAGTCCTAAAACTGAAGTTGTGAAGTGCTGTGCGCATTGGGAGCACAGTGAGAGCGGTTTACAGAGCAGGCCCTGGCCTGCGTTCCTGGTTCTGTGGCCATGGGGTCTCCTTCCCGGCCCTGCTTACTGCTTGTTATAGTGGCTGCCTGATTCGGATACGCGATAAAGATGAGTGAAACTCTATAAAGATCCTTGGTGAACTATTGTCCTAGGAAGAAGAAGGTAGGATTGTGATAGGAATGCTAGTACGTGAGAGTTACACGTACCGAAATGTATGTTTGTCAGCTAGGTTTTCACTGTGCACAGACATTCCCATGGGACGGAACCGTGAGAGCTGTTGTTGTCACCTGTTCACCTGCATCTTTATTTGAGAGTGTTAAGATGTTCTGTTCATTGTGTAAATTTTGAGCCAGAGAGAGGTCACAGCTCTTCTCACCTTTGGTGTGCTGGTTCTGTTTATTTCAGATCAGATTGAGTTTTTACCTGTGTTAGTTCTGTTTAATTCTGTTCATTTTAATTCAGTCTTTTAAGTTTTACCTGATTTTTTATTCTGTTATTGGCATTTTGCTCTAGGGATAGAAAGTGAGTTAAAACAGACTTTAGACAATAACAAAGTCCTGTTTTTCTTTGTTTTGTTTTGTTTTGTGTTTGGGTGTTTGAATGCTGACCAAGTAGACACCCGCCATGGCTAGGGAAATCCCTGGGCCTTCGGTCTGATGACAGAGAACTGCTGTGCAGAAGCCCGGAGGACAAGTCTCAGCCCACTACTGCCTCGTCAGGCAGCAAGACTGCAGTGTTCAGATTTTTCTCTCTCATTCCCTGGGAATTCTCCCTATCCTGTCCTTAGTACATGTCCCAGTCAGAACTGAGAAGCTGAAATGGAGTGTAATCTTACCGGGAGTTGCTAGAATTATGGCTAAGTGAGCTCATCACGCTGTGCACAGCATAGTATTAAAGCTGACAATCCTCTTCCAAACTTCTAGAGTCCAGACACACGAGGGAAGATATGGAGTACATAGGCCTGGACTCAGGTACCGAGCTCGCCCCTGCTGGGCCGCTGCGGGCTGTAGTTGGGTAGCGTGGCTGCAGCCGGCTTCTCACTTATGTCTGCCCTGTGGTAACTTCTTAGTATTTCTAATCCCTCTTCCCTGCTCCCACTTTGTGCTTGTACTTTCTTTCAGGGAAAAGGAGCTCTCTCAAGAGGATGAGGGTTGCCTAAAACAAAACAAACAAAAAGGACTATCTTTCAACTATGGCACAACCCTGGGTCGCCCTCTGTGTTTTGTTCTCCGATGACAAAACCATGTTCCATGGTGCTAAGCTGATTTCAGTCCACACTGCACTTACTTGCTTCAGACTCTGCTTTGCTGTTGAACTTGTTTCCCTTTTGATTTTGTTCTAAATTGTACTTTTACTTTTTAGTAGCTAATAACATTCTGCTTGTTTTAATTTTTTGAATGTTACTAACTGTTCCCTATTATCCCTTCCCTTGTTTTTTAATTTGCTTAAAGATGGTACTACCACTAAAGCGGAGGGTAAGCGGTTTGTTTTTGTGATTGAGGTGTGTCTCGCCCTTTCTGGTCCCTGTTCTCGCCGAGTGTTGCCGGGTGCCCACTTGCCCTCCCTGAGGTCCCTGCATGAAATGTTGCATGCTTCTTTCCCTCTCTTCTTCGTTCTGTCCCCATGGGGTTCTGCCCTTCTTCTTCCCGAGTTCTCCTCTTTTCTTGTTCAGTCTTTGTTCTTGTCAGTTTTGCCACTGAACTGTATGCTCTTTGTGGTTTCTGCTGCCAAGCCCATGCTCTGGGGGAGGAGCATTGACATCCCTGTGTGCTGCTGTCCTGGCGGGCTGCTGTCTTGGATTCAGTACTCCTGATGTCTCCCTCTAGCTCTTGCTTTCTTTTCTTTGCTTTTGTGCTTTTGTGGGCCTCTCAGGATTTGCCTTTCTTGTTTGGAAAATAAATTTCCCTGTCAATTATTCAGGTTAAAGACAAGCAAAAGTTTTCCACCAGGTAATATAAAAAAAATTTTTAAAAAGCACTTTTATCTCCCCTAAAGGTATCACTAAATTCTGTAATGTCATTTTTATGTTTGTCACTGTCCCATGCTCCTCTCACGTGCCCGTCAGCTGGGTGTTAAATGCTCTGTGCACTGTGTTCTGTCGTGCACGCCAAGGACGGAGCAGGGTGGAAGGCTCCAGCAGATCCACACCCACTTCTTCTTCTTCTTCTTCTTCTTCTTCTTTTTTTTTTTTTTGGCCATTGTCAAGAAGCTCCTTCTGATTCTCGCATGGCTTTAGAATTTTAGATGTAGCCGTTTCAGCCTGCCCAGATCTTTGGTTAGCACATAGTACACAAGATCACTTCCCAGCATTGCTTGATAGAAGCATGAGTTGAAAGTCAGAAGAGGCTGTGCTGCTTAGGATAGTGCCAGAGGCCCACCAGCTCAGGTGGTGACTTACCAGGTAAGGCAGCTAGTGCCTTTTCACAGGTCATTTCATCCCCATAAAGGGATGGCATGCACAGCAGCCTGCGTTCTACCTTGACATGTGCAGGTCAGTTCTTTATGTTCTAGGTCCTAAGAGACTCAGAAAGGAAAATCTTTAGAAATGGATTTTTCTTCCTTAAGATAAACATAGTCCCAAGGTGAATTTTTCTCAAACTTGTGCCAAGAATTACCTGGATACTTGCTGGCCCCTCCTGGACCTTCCCCGAAGGTGCTCATGCCCTCGGAGTCCAGAGAGCCTGAGCTTCCACCAGCCTCAGTAGTGAGGGTTGGGGGTAGGTAAGTGTGCAAAGCAAAGTTTCCATGGTAAGGAGATGGATACAAAGCCAGACAGGGCCTTCCTTTGTCATGGCAGAAGGTGAGATGTATATGACTGTGAAACTGGGAGATTGCCTTTATTCAGCTGATTTGAGTAATTTTATGTTTCTCCTTTCTGAAGGAATATTCTAAAGTGTCTCTACCATAGCTGGCAGGGAAATAGACTAGAGTAATGTACATGAAATGGAAAGCAAAGACTTTAATGGGAAATTACATTTATTTTTCATAGTGTCCTCATATCATATTCCTGTGTAACAGAATTGAAATTATCCTGTTACGGACCCAGCTGTAAGAATTTTTAACAGTTATAAATTCATTCATTTTTACAGGGAAACAAACATTTGATGTTTCCCAAGATCTGTCTGTTTATCTAAGAACTCGAATTTTATGTAACTGGCTTTTTACACAGTGGGGAAAAACGTGCATAGAGATGTTAAAAAATTGTTAAGTTTGTTTTACATTTATCTTTTAAGAACATGCATGAAAGTTTTCTTTTCAGGAGAAGAGATGAGGGTAGGAGTATTTACAAGTCAGATTCTCAGTTTTTGGTTCTATCAAAATGCTGTTTCTTGGTACACACCTGTAATCCCAGCACTCAGGAGGGTGAGGCAGGAGGATTGCTAAGAGATCGAAGCCAGCCTGGGCTGCTTAGTACAGGATCAGACTAGACTACAGAGCAAGATCCTGTATCATACAAAACAAAACCACATCATTTAATAAACCCACATGTGAATGGAAGCAGGTTTAATTGTGCCCTCACACAGTGAGGTGTGAACCATACACGTGTGCCAAAATGCCCTTGCTGATTTGCTGAGAATTGAGATTGAAGAGCTTCTAATTTTTGTAATCTAGAAATTGGGAATTTACTAGACTTTTTGAAATGTAGGGATCAAAAAACAAAACAGAAAAATCCCCAAATCTTAATGACAGAACACTGCTTGGTGTTTTCTTTTGCTGTGTCTTGTTTGTGCCTTAGTCTAACCTGAAGATAGAGACACTGCTCCTGCCAGCTAAGCCTGGTAACCAGGTCTAATTTCCACTTTTGGGGTCTTCCCCAGAGAAATGGAAATGTGATTGTAAAGGAACCGCGGTGTTAAAAAGCCTGAGATACAGTTCTTCCTTCCGGAAAGTCGCAGACTTGCTGTGCATTTGCTTTCCTTTGTGTGCATCTGGTCTCCTTGTCTCTGGTTGGGCTGGTTTGTTAATGTGTCTCTTCCCTCCTCCTCAGATTTTTCTTTTGTTGTTGTACAGTTGTTTATTTCTCTCATTTTAATTTTTCCTACTTACACTGACCTTTCCTTTCAAATCTGACTTCTTTCTCTCTGTTTCTGTAGATTATAATACAGAACTGAAGTACATTTTTAATGTCCCTCATAATCATTAAGTAGACCTTGTTTTTCTAAAGATCACTGGATTTTATATTATTTAAGACATATTCAGGCATGTGTAGTAACATTTCCAATTTAACAGAGTAGAAACAAAATGAAAAAACTCTCTCTCCAAAATAAAAGTATATCTGATTTAGCACAACAAAGGCCATTTAAACTACATAGTTTTGTTCCCCAAAGAAGTAAGGAAGTTCAAAATTAACTAAAGAATCAAAAATTGGAGTGACGAGCTTAAACTCATTTTAAAAATTCTTAAAAGGAATGGTTAGTTATGTGAGTCACCAGGTGAGCTGGAAACAAGATCTTTGTTCAGGCAGGGAAAGGTAGTTAAGGCCTGCATTGCCATGGGGCTGTACAGCTCTTGAAAACTGGACTAGTGGGGCTAAAACTGCCTTCACATGGATGTGCCTCCTGTCCTGACTGTCCTAAACTGGAGAAATACCACTCTTTTCTAATAACTTAAAACAAAACCCCATTCTCACACCAAATTGTGGTTTCAGTTTACATTCCATGTGGTATGTGGGAACCTCCAAGCTGATGAATAAGGTGGTCTGCGTTTGTAGCTCCTATGAGGGGCTAACAGGAGCAAACACGCAACTCCAGAGAAAACCATTCACAAATCCCATTCCTCAGGGTTTATAAAGATTAAAGTCAGACAAATAAGAAGTATAGCAAGGAAAGAAAGCCAGAAAGAATTATTAAGGACTTACAGATCTGTAATACAATACAAAATGACTATATTTAAAGTGTTCAAAAGATATAAAACTTAAATTTTCTATTAGGTTTAATATACGAATTGTAATGACAAGAACAATTTTCTGAGTTGAGACAATATCACTGATTGGTAAAACCACTAATGCCCCAAAGTTCCAAATTCAAACAAAAGCCAGAGCCCTAGAAAAGTGCTGCCAAAAGTTGGATTTCACCCTGAGGAACTGGCTGACCCCTGGAGTCTTTTGGCATTTGCCATGGTGACTGATCAGGACAGAGAAATGAGGTAAACCTAAGCCATCCAATACCAGCAGTCAAGAAGGTGACAAGTTGAAAAGGACAGTAGAGAAGTTTCCCTACCTTAGCTTTGGTACTAGTTGGAGAAAGAAGTAATCAAGGTCCCTGAAGAATCTGCAACCACAAGGTGAACTTTCTTGCAAGATTCTGTTAGAATTTATATTTCCTTGTGGTCTGAGAACCCAAGTACATGAATCCTTTTAGACTGTCTGTGATTACTTATGTCCCCAGGACACTAGCAGAAACAAACATAGATCTTCCTTAGGGTGATTCAACCTAAACTAGGACTAATCTAAAAAAATAATTTCCGTAAGGGTGCAAGAAAAGTAATCATTTCATTAACATCTAAAGAAAAAAATTTAAAAAGTAGTAACAGATAATAAGTAGTAACCAAGCAGGTTTGAAAAGGAGCTAACTGAACTTGGAGACATGAAAATATAACAGATGGTTAAGACTGAACACTGACTAGGTAATTGAGCAACAGAATCAGTGTAGACAAAGAGAAAATTTATGGATTAGATACAGAGAAATTGTTCTTCGGAGCCAGTGGCTTCAGAGGTTGGTAACATGGAAAATAATAAAGAAGTTTAACGTGTAATTGTCGTTTAAGAAGGAGAAAAGAGAATGGTGCAGACAGTATTTGAAGAGGCAGTGGTTGAGGGTTTTTCAAAACTGGTGACAGAAACTAAACCACAGATTCAAAAAACCTAGTAAATTGCAGGCAAGACAGAAATCCACAGTTAAACACATGAGAGTAAAATTGAAAGAATAATTGCAGCTATCAGAAGGAAGAGGAGATGCCATGAGGAAAGTAGGGAGTTAAATACAAATTTAATTGGGGAGTTGAAATCTGACTGGTGGGTCGTATCAGTGTTCATATTCTGGTTTTTATTTTGCCTTATATTTATGTAAGCCATTACCATTGAGAAACTCAATGAAAAAAAACTTAATGAAAAAAATATAAAACAATGAAACTCATAGAAAAGGAAATGAAAGAAACGGGTCTTTGCTCCCTATAAGTACATGTGAATCTGTACACAAAAGGCTTTTATAAGATGGAACCCTTTAAGCTACTCCAGCCCTCAAAAATTTGATTGATAGAGACTATTTTCTCTTTTTCAATCTGTAAGATTATTACTTTAAAGATAAAAATAGGGGCTGGAGGAATGGCTCAGCAAGTGCTAGGTCAAGTGGTAAGTACCTGAGTTTGATTCCCCAGCACCACGTAAGCTGGGTGTGGTGGCACATACCTGTAATCCCAGCACTTGAGAGACTGAGACAGTAGGATTGAGGTGAGTCCACGGCCAGCCTGGCCCCCATAGTGAGTTCAGGTCCAGCCTGGGCTACAGAGCAAGACCCTGTCTCAAAAATAAAGATAAAAACAAATTTTCATTAAGACAAAAAAGGAAATAAGAAAGAAAAATTAAGACAAAAATGTATATAAAGTGGTAAAAATAAGCTCAAGTGAACCAAATTTTTTAGTTAAACAAGAAAAACTATCAGGCTTGATTGTTTTTGTTTTTTCAGATCTAGCTGTATGATATTTAAAGGCATGAGTCCAAATTATCAGGCTATATATAGGTTGAAAATGTTTACTAAGGTATCTCCCCCCCCCCCCAGTAAAACCTCCAAAGACGGTAAGTATTAATAGTTAATGAAGAAAGCTATATGATAATAGAAAGCTGCATAGATTATGAAGATAAAAGTTTGAAATTTTTATGCACCTCATCAACTAGGTCCATAAAGTATGGATTTCAAAATGTATTAATAAGTATTTGCAAATTTATCCACATACTGGGAGATTTATAATAATACAAAATTTTGAATAGATGTTAATACCTCTGTAGCCCAGACTGCAGAGCTGAGAGAAGGTACGCAGTCTTTGGCTTCCATTGCCTGGCTCCTCCAGCCCCAGGATGTTAACTGCTCATTTAGTTCCTTGCTAGACAGAATATTTTTACAAATAGAGCCACATTTATGAATCTTGCTCTCTCAAGGTAGCATGTGTACACACAGTATTCTGTGTTTTGCTTAGTTTTATTTTTATGTCAAGATCTTTCCATGTTGGCTTGGGAAGAATGTCCTCATTCTTTATTAATGTACTGCATTCTGCTGTGTGGACGAATCTCATTCTATCCACTCCTGTCAGTAGACATTTGGTGTTTTCTGCCACAAACACACTGTGCACCACCTTGCCCGTGAGGGATTACCCGAACAGGAGTGGTTGCTCATGCATTCTTGTGTGTGATGGACATGGTTCTGGGTGGTGGGTCTGCTAATTCCTCTTCACAGCAGAGAAGGAGACTACCTGATTCTCTGCATACCAGAATATTACCACATTCTGCAGTTTTTATCATTCTGATAGGTGATAAATGGCTTGTTGTCATTTTAATTTTTTTTTAACTATGACTGAGCCAGAACACTTTTTATGTATTTAGAGCCATTTCTATTTTTCTCTTGTGGTTGTCTGTTCCTGGCTTTTGCCCTCTCCTCTGTGGTGGGGGTAGGCTGGAGCTGGCTCCCGATGCTTTATGAGAACCAGTTATTAAATTTTCAGGAATTTTATAAGCTGATGAACATATCAGTAGCCTAACATGGTCCATGGGGGAAATACTTGCCCCATGGAAATTGGAAAATACTGCAGCTCAATCAGTGATGTCACAATTATTGTTAAGCATTTAAAGCCCTTTATATATAATTACTTCTTATTCATGATGTAAATTCTAAATTATTCTTTGCTTTTTCTTTTTCTTATAATTTATTCATAGTTTTTTTTTTTTTGCCATGTGAAGTTTTTAAAAAGTAGGTAGTCAGATTTACTTTGTTTACAATGCAGGGATTGAACCCAGGACCTCACACATGCTAGGCAAGTACTTTACTACTCCTCAAACTCTTCAACCTCTTGTAAATAATCTCTAATTTCAGATTATAGAAAGGACTTTTTTGCTATGAGTTACATAGGAAGTCTCCTGTTTTCCTTTAGAACATTTTTGGCATAAATTTTGATTTTAATTCCATGTACTGTTTTTGTTAGTATATAAAGTATGAACATTAGCAAGTGAGAGTCAGTACGCTATTCTTAAAATGTTGTATACTGTGTTGAACTCGTACCAATTCTTACAGGGTGAAGCAAATACAAAGTTTACATGAAATCCATAGCCTTAAATTTATCTTGGAAGAGACTAAATTAGAAGTCTATTTTCTTCCTTCCTTCCTTCCTTCCTTCCTTTTTTCTTTTTCTTTTTCTCTGTTTTTTTTTTTTTTTTTTTTTTTTTTTTTTTTTTTTTTTTTTTTTTTTTTTTTT
>PVKB01003430.1:33104-160266 GCA_004027205.1 Ctenodactylus gundi | reverse complement strand
TATGTGGTGTGTAGTGCTTGCTGGCAAGTGCTTTAACCTCTGCGCTATTCCTCCAGCCCTAGAAGACTGTTTTCTACTTATAGAAAAAGAATAGAACAAACCCAGAGTAGGAAGAAAATAACAAAGGTAAGATTAAAAACTGATGAAATAAATACTAAAGAGGGTTAAGGAATCTAAAAGTTGGTTCTTTGAAAATGCTAATAAAATAGGCAAATTTTCAGTAAGTAATTAAAATATAAATGTACAAAGTATTAAGAATGTTTAAGTATGGACCAGCAGAACTTGAAAAAATAAACTCTTGATAGCTCTCTTTATTTAAAAATAAATTGGATAACACCAGGAAATCTCAAAATTATTTTATTAAGAAAAAAACCAAACAAGTTGAATCATGGTAAACCACTTATTATTAAGTAGTTTGAATCAGACTAAAACTCTGTAGTCCAGTCCCAAGCCTGGGCGAGTTCCCTGAGTGGGAGAGGCAAAGCGAGTACAGGGCGAGAGGAACAGGCTGGAGATGCAGTCAGATAGGAAAAATAAGCGCCAGTGTTGTACAGCACGGTGAGGAGCTGTCGCTTACGACAAGCCATTGTGCATTTTGTGGGGAACTAGAGTTCAGAGGTTCACACCACGGAGAGATGGCAAATATGTGAGGAGATGGAAGTGCTGATGGCACCGACTTCATAGTGACGCCTAGTTTGTATCTGTCACATTGTCACACCTTATCTCATAGTATGTGAAATCCTGTGTCAATTAAAAATTCAAAGAGATTTCACTTTAAAAAGGATACCTTGGGGCAGGAGGAACGGCACAGCAGTTAAAGCGCTTGTGCTTACGTAGCAAGCTCAAGGCTGTGAGTTTGATTCCCCAGCACTGCATAAAGCCAGGCATGGTGGCACACACGCCTGTAATCCAGCAGTCAGGAGGCTGAGGCAGGAGGATTGCTGTGAGTCCAAGGCTAACCTAGGCTACGTTGTGAGCTCAAGAATAGCCAGGGCTCCATACGGAAACCCTGTCTCAGGAAAGAAAGAAAGAAAAGAAAGAAAAAGGATTCCTTAAACAAGTCCTAGCATGTTCAAGTGTTTTCACACACACACACACACACACACAAACTGTATCAAGCATTGGGTAAATTAGGCTTTCACAAACTCAGAGAACCGGAAAAGAGGGAGCATCGTTGCTGATGTGCACAGCAGTGGTCGCAGCACTAGAGTGCCTCTGGGTGTGTTCTGTGTGCTGGTGTCCGTGTAGGGATAGCCCAAGTTGATGCTTTGACTGTAACTTCGCATTCAGGGCAAAATCTCAAAAGGTGCAAGCAGAATATCAGAAACATCAGCACTTACAGCTTTTAACAACTGGAGTAGAAATGAATCGTGTCTCCCTGTTGAAAAACCATAGATATTGTGAATTTCCAGAAGTGCCTTTCAGAGCTGGTCAGAGTTAACAGTGCCTACCTTCCCTGGTTTTGCTTCGCATTATGTTACATGACCAGAACAGCACAGTGGAAGCGAGACCTGGAAACAGACAGTTTGAAGGGAAGCAGTTAATGACATATTTGTAGATGATATGCTAGATATCTCCAGATAATCTGTGCATATTACTGGAATTAATAAAAGTTTAGCTAAATTCCTAGAGTTAGGATTAAATACAGAAATTTATTACATTATTATCTGGCAACAGAAAATACAGTTTTCTGCTATAAATATAATACCTGTTAAGAGTTAGAAAATACAGTCTAATGAAATGTCCTGTGTATAATAAAAAGGAAGCATCTTTGAGCTAGTTAATAAAAATTGCATTAAGATCTTTGGGGAAATGACAAAGGTGACTATTGTAAATCAGTAGGAAAAGGGTTAAATAAGTTTATTTGAGCATTGGTTAGTCGTGTGGAAAAATCAGATAATGCCTCTTTTACCTATACAGAAAAATCAATTCCATGAGTGACCTCACACATAAAATGTGAAGCAAAACAGTGCATTTGAGAGAAATGCAGACTGCTACAATTTTAACATTTAAATGTGGAAAACAATGCCATATATTTCTCTATTTTTGCGGTTTTTTAACAAAAAAAAGATGCAGAAGAGATGATGCTCCCAAATGTTGGGAGGAGATGGAGAGTACAGAGGGGGAGCAGAGAGCCCTTTTTTAAATAAATAGGTATATATGTTTGTTTTTAAAATTCTTTTGTAATTCAAATAAGAAACAACATCCAGTTGGTTTTTTGGGGGTTTTTTTGTTTGTTTGTTTTGTTTTGTTTTTTGGGTTTTTTTGCCTTTTTGTGCTTGGATTTAGCTCAGTGACATAGTAGTCAAAGATCCTCACTCTAACCAGTTCTGTGATATTAGGCAAAGGGATTTCCCTTGTTAATGTAGCTTTAAATGTTAGTGTAGATTCTAGAATTTCTTTATGTGTTCTCTTGTATTAAAAGTACCGGTTCTAATTTTGTTTTGTTTTGTTTTTCAATGCTGTGCGTTCACTGTTTCTTACCTCCGTTTCTTGGGTTTCCTTCAAGCCTTGGGATGTGTTTCCGTTTTCTCTCCTGCAAGCTTTGTCAGGTGCTGGAGTAGGCAATATTTTGGACAATATAAAAAGCCTGTGGAAGTTCAGAGTGGCTTATGTTTTCCCTGTCAGACCCAATTCTGATTGGACTATGGAAGGAGAGGCATTTTATGTGCCCCTGAAATCACAGAAGCTTTATGGAGATTTTTTTTAAACCCTCATCCTTAATCACCCTCGTGAGGTCACATGTAGTGTCACACCTCACGTGGGAGACCTGGCTCACAGATGTCCCTCCTCCCCATGTGGTTGTCCCTCGGTACCCCATCCTGATGGTGTGTTCTCGTCTCTCATGTAGTCACACTTGCGCCACTTGTTACGCACACACTGTTTTTGCTGTGTCCTCCAGGTCGGATCCGAACAAGACGACAAAGCTCTGGAAGTGCCACCAACGTCGCCTCTACACCTTCCGATAGCCGGGGCCGCAGTCGCGCCAAAGTGGTTTCGCAGTCTCAGCGTAAGAAGTGCATTTTATGCTGCTTGTTACCTTAGCTCCATTCAGCAGCGCATTCTGTGGTAGAACATTTTACAAAATTTGCACTGACCCAAGAGGGAAACACACATTTCTGTGGCGCTCATATATTGTGAGTAATCGTGCTGTTTGTCGGTAAATTTACAAGATGGAACGTTTAGTCAGGCCTACTTTGGTCTCCTTGATGATCTAAATTTCAAGTTGTTAAGCATTACACATATTTTCTCTCCCTCTGCTGAAGTCACTCAAATTGAAACCTTTTGTTCTGTTACCATGTCTGTATTGATGACCCTTCTGATAGAATTTTATAGCAGAACTATTAATGCCAAATTTTTTTCCCCAGTGGTAAATAAGAAAAGGCATTAGCAGCTCCTCCTTTAACCCCTGTGTCAGCCCTCACGGTCTCTCCTGTCTTCTCGCCAGTGTGGGCTTTTACTACTCCTCACTTGGCTCCATGGTGAAAAGCTTTTCTCTGTGTACACATGAAGTCAGTGCACACAGAGCCTCAGCCTGGAAAGCAGCCTTATGGGATGGGTTCTTCTGCCCCCTTAGGATCCAGCCCTGGTTTCCCACCTTCCTGCTCCCTGCAGCTGTGCGTGGGGAGCACAGCTGGGTGGCAGGGTGAGCTCAGGGAAGAAGAATCTCCCCCTCTGCTAAGCTCCTTGCCTGAGGTGAGTCTGCCGTCATAGTGGCCCCAGTGGCCTTCAGGCTTGTGTAGCATGGGCAGTCTGCAGCCAGTCCTGGGCTCTTCCTTAGCATTGAGAAGGCCTTTAGTCGTTTTTTTTTTTTTTGAATTTAGATCCTTTTCCATGTCCATATTTATAATCATAGCCCTCATAATAAACAAACTGAGCTCCTTTCTGCACAGATAGTGGGAGGTCACTCATGTTGCTGCTCCTGATGTTAAGTGCAGTATGTGGTGTGACACCACCAGATGGGCCTCAGTGCCAGGCAGGCCACTCCTTTGCGTCCTGCCCTACTGTGATTTGGCGAGTCTTTTGACCTGTTTGAGCTTTTGCTTCACTACCTATAAATTCGGTTCTAGCAAAGCTCCCCTGCATTGGGCTTTGATGCTGATGTGGTGAAAAGAGTGAGGGCAGTGTGTGATGGACAGTCAGTAGCCAGGTCCCAGTTTTGGACCCATGGTGGCTGCAGAGCTGTGGGCTGCCCTCCCGGCTGGGCGAGTGGCCTGACCCTTTCCTTCTTTATCCCTGTCTACTTCAGAAGGCGCAGGAAGCAGGATAGAAGTGCATTTCTGTGATCACAGTGGGGCTGGGCTGGATCCATTGGGAAACAGTGCCTTGTTATGTGACTTACCTGGGATCCTGGGTACAAGGTAGTCTAGAAGCTTCTGCCTTGGGAACTATGCCCTGGTTCTTCATGTCAACCCTTGTGGTCCCTGGCAACACAAAGGAATGTGGTGCTCCAGTCATGACCTCATAAATGTAGGGCAAATCTTAGTGTAGGGAATGCTTCTGGACCAGTGGTATTCAGGTCTTGAATATAGGTGAGTAATACTAAGGTGAAGTTCAGGTGATGCAGATTAAAATTTGTTCTCTAAAAGGGTTGAGCAGGAAGAGGAGTAGCAATAGTAGTTCTTTAACTCTTCAGACTTGCACTGAACCTGACTTTGGGGCTATACACTTAAAAAAAAAACCAACCCCTCTTCAGTTTTACTTTACTTGTCAGATTATACACATGGTGGGGGGGGTGGGGGCGGGAACCACCAAACAGCCGCCTGTGATAGAGCCTGCACCTTAAGCTTATGCATATAAATTAATTATCGTAACAGGAGCTAAATATTTGTATAAATATTACAAGTATAGATACATTAGCACTCTAATCTTGGTTTACTAGTAAGTAGATTGTATTACTATTAGAGTTAGCGCCCTCAATAATTGACATATTTTAAGTATTTGAGGACTAAAAGCAGTTGTAAGGCATTCAGGTAAAATCAGCTAATAGCAGTTAATGTTTGTTGAGCGCTTCCTGTGTGGTCAGCCCTGTTCTGATGGTCGTGACACACAAGTGACATACGCCGTTGTCACTTCACTCTGGTGCCCGAAGCTGCAGGGAAGTGCTCCGAGCTGGCCAGATGTTTGCTCTTCTCTGCGGTTTGAGCTGAGCACTGCTCCTGGCACAGTACAGATTTGTGCTTTGTGAACAGTCTGAAATAAGCACTAGTATACTGTGATAAGTACAAAACAAATAGAAGTACATAGACTGGGAAGGAACAAGTCCGAGAACAAAGAGCTATTTTGCTAATGTTGCTTGTGTTGTGTTGCATGCTGGCCTTCTACACTGTGTTACTGTCTTCTAATCGACTTCTGCCTGTCCTTTGGTCTGCTCTCGTAACCAAGGATCCAGATCTGCTAATCCTGCTGGTGGTAAGCCGTCCCTCCTCGTGCCTTCGTGCTTTTTGCAGTCTCCTCACCCCATGTTCTCTGCACACTGTTAATTTCTTTCTTTATTATGAGCTTAATTAATCTTTCTGAATGTTTTCTCTATGTTTGAGTAAGAGTTTGAAATAGATTTTCTTTCATCTTTTATGTAGCTTAGTAGTTTGCTTATATGCTTAAATTTTTGTTGACAAATTAAATAGACAAAATAATTAAAATAATTAAATTTTATGGATAAAAGTAATAGGTCTTGAGAGTTCCTCATGGTAGCATATATTGCTGTTTCAGTGATTTCATTTTAGCTTGTAGTTAATCACTATAAAGTATACTTTCGAGGGCTGGAGGAATGGCTCAGCAGTTAAGTTCCATTTCCCAGCACCACGTAAGCTGAGTGTGGTGGCGCACGCCTATAATCCCAGCACTAGAGAGGCTGAGACAGGAGGATTGCCTTGAGTCCAAGGCCAGCCTGGGCTCCATAGTGAGTTCAGGACCAGACTGGGCTGCAGAGTGAGAACCTGTCTCAAAATAAATAAATAAATAAATAGTATAGTTTTGTGATGAGTCACCCAAGTAATTTATTTAAATGATGGCATTTTCAGTATATACAAATTTTTAAAATCTATAATAGTTTAAAATAATATGTATTTTAAAAATCTATGTATGTGTATATCAGGTTAAGTATTGTTTTAAAGGCTTTTTTCCTCTGGATTATTTTGAATACATCTGTGTACTTTACATTTTAGAATGTAGCTGCCTCCTCACAGAGGTGATCTTTCTGTGGTAATGATTGCCATTTGGATGCATATTAATTAATTTGCTTAAAATTTTGCTGTTTTCCTGTCAATTTTGTTTCACAAATGGTTATTATATAGATAGGTAGCTTCTTAGGTATTGATGGTTATAATTTTAATTTGTTATTTGTTACTAATTTCTAATCTTATCACACAATTTTCAGGCTATGTGGTCTGTGTGATTTGTTTTTTCAGATTTTTAAAGTTTGCTTTGAGGCTTAGTACAGAGTTGGTTTTTACAGAATTCCTGGGTGAAAAAACATGGGATATGTATGTGTGTTTACAGGACAGGTATTTGTGTGCATGTGTGTGTGTGCAGGTGGGGTATTTGCTTGTGTGTGTGTGTGTGTGTGTGTGTGTGTGTGTGTGCAGGGGGCATCTGAGTGTGTTTGCGGAGGGGTATCTACATGTATGTGCAGGATGGGTGTCTGCATATACGTGTATGTGCAGGAGGGTATCTGCATACACGTGTGTGTGCAGGAGGATGGCTCTGTGTGGTCGTGCATTGCTTAATGATGCATTCTGAGAAATGTATCGCTAGGTAGTTTCTTCATAAGGTAGTTTTTCTGCAAGGTCTGTGAATAATTTTGACTTTCTACGTTTCTCCCTGTGTTCTTTGTCTTTTTCTTTTGTATGTGCTATGTGGTATATCCTTCTTTGTTCTTTTTAAATGCTATATTTTATTCTGTTTTGTTGATTTGGGTATGTTATGTGGCTTTTACAGATAATATGTAGTTTAATTTTATTTTTCAAAGTCTCTTTTAATAGATGAGTCTAATCCAGCTGTGGTTGTTGTGGCTGCTCCTGTGTCTGAGCCCATGCCTGCCATCTCATTTTTTGACTTCTTTGAACCATCTTTCTAGCTATGTCATGTCCCTAGTTTTTCTTCCACTAGTTTGACTAATGGAGTTTTCTTGGGCCTGTTTTCTCCAACTAATGCGATATTTGGGTTTCTGTTCTTCTAGTAGTTACTCTTAAATTTTTTAAGTTACTCTTACAGAATAAAAAACCAAAATGATGGGTACTGTAGCCCCTAGTAGAATATTTGCCAGTACACTCGCAGTCCTGGGCTTGACCCCTAAATACCACAGAACAAAACAATAAGTAAGCACCTTTGTGGTTGTCTTAGTTACTTTTTCATTGTTGGGACAGAATACCCAACATCCACAACTTAACTTATGATGTCCCAAAATCTCAGTTCATTCATGGGCAGCTGGCAGTGGTGGGAGCACATGGTCGCTGGCAGTGGTGGAAGCACAGGCCTGGCTGGAGGAAGGCTGTTCCCAGCATGGCAGACAGGAAGCCAAGTGAGCAGGGAAGGGCGGAGCTGGTGTATAGGTCCAGTCCCAGTAGTCCACCCCTTCTGGATCACACTCCAGTGTTCCTGCCCTTCCCCCAGGCACCACCCACCTCTTAGCAGCATGTGGTTCCGCAGGTCCTCCCCAACATCCAAGTACGCGAGGCTCTTGGGGGACATTCCACATCCAAACCGTAACAGTGGCTTTTTGTAGAAATTTGCTGTGGACTAGTGTGGCAACTCCTGGTACTCAGGCTGCTCTTTTGAATCAGAAATAGTGCAGTCTTTTCTGTAGAACTCCACCAGTAACTATTCTAAGCATAGATACACTTTTATGATACTTAATATTCTTTTATGTGCCTATATATTTAAGAAACAAGTCCCACCACCTGAAAGCTATTTTTACATAAAAATTCCTTAATATGTGATTAAAAATAGAGTATGAAAATTGGCTTCTGAAACTGTTAATTACCTGATTTATATCTGTCACTCATTTTTATTTTCCTTCCTTTTTAGCTGGCAGCCGGTCGAGTTCCCCAGGGAAATTGTTGGGAAGTGGTTATGGAGGACTTGCTGGGGGCTCCTCGAGAGGTCCGCCGGTGACACCATCCTCAGAAAAACGAAGCAAGATTCCCAGGAGTCAGGGGTGCAGCCGGGAAACCAGTCCAAACCGAATAGGACTAGGTAAGGATTTTCGAAGACCTCGGATCACCATTCCCAACTTGGCCATAATGTTGACTGTAATCTGATAACTGTGTCTAATGCAGGAAGTGGAAGTCAGTTTTGACTGACTGTGTTACATTGTGTTAGAAGACATTTTGATTTGTGCTGAGTACGCATTATGACACATTGAGGTTTTAGAACCAAAATCATGTGGGGATTACAGTTCAGATTGTTGGGAAAGAATTAAGTCATTGTAAGATTTTGTGATTTACAGCAGTTTTGCAAAACATTTGAATTGGAAAAACAGGCAGGACCCCAACAGCTGTAAGCGATGTTGCCCTCCATTTCTTTCCCACTGTTTCACACCATAGAGACATCAGTCTACATTAATTTTCCAAAGGAGTTTTTAAGGTTCTTAATTTATTTTGATTTTGAATTCCTGTAACCTAATTGGTAAAAATTATGGTCAAAGAATGTGTATAGTTAATGTTTAACATAGTTTTATTAAAACCTGAAAGCTAGGCATGCTAAAAACCAGTATGCTTACCTGTGTTGTAGTATGTAGTTTCTTTTCTCACGGTGTGTAGTCATGTAGATTACTCCGAGCAAGTTAAAGATGGTTAACTGTATTAAAATCTGACTTTTTATGTAAGAAATAAATTTATATTCTCTCTATACTTCATCCTTACCGGCTTCTTAACATAAAACTCTATCAGTGTAAACTCCGAGCACCCCAGCCTTCGTTTCTGCAGGCGTGTCTTTCACACTTAACTCATTGATCTTCTCAACCATTTTTACTTGGACAGTCTCTCTGGTGTACTAGCCTTGGTTAGACTTGATAATTTGTAGATAAGTGAAGTAAATTTAGCCTTTGACTTCAAAATCTTTGTAATATTTGGGAAGGGGTGAATATGTACAATTGTGGGACAGATCCTATGACCGAGTGTGCTGAGGCCTTAAAACTGGAGCATCTTAGGCCCATGTCCACCTGACCCTCCCATATTTCCTGCTAATGGAGGCTTCCAAGAATAGGTGCCAGTTTGAAATGCAGGGTGGGGTTCTCAGGGTAGGGAGATGGGGGAAATATATTGCAGGGAACTGAGAAGCTAGTGTAGACACAGTCAAGCGAGAAGGAACCGTGCAGGATCATTTCACTATAGCCTATAGAGGGCGGGGAAGCTGAGGGCAGAGAGGCAGGGAGGGGCCAGCTCAGGAAAATCTCTGCAGGCTGCCTGAACCATGAGAGAGGTTAAGGGCAGATATTTAGGGAACAGTAGGGTTTGGTTTGAACTCCAAAGCCATACAAAAGTATTTGATGTGACACCAACTTTCTATTGGTGTTCTATAACATTGACTGAACTCTGAGCTTAGGTTGTTTGGGTGTTGATGTGGATTTAACCAGAGAAACAATGCTGCAAGGTGCTTGGGTCTGTTTTTGTTTAGAATCTAATTGTGAGCTTTCGTTCATCCTTTTCCATAGTTAAATGAAGTTCATTGGATGTTTGCAGTCTCCTTTTCTCTTTTCTGTATCCAGACTGGTCCTGAACTTATTATGTACCCCAGGCTGGCCTCGAACTCACAGCAGTCCTCCTGCCTCAGCCTCCCAAGTGCTGGGATTACAGGCATGCACTGCCATACCCGGCTATTATGTGGTGCCAGGGCCTTATACATGCCAGGCAAGCACTTCAACCGCTGGGCGTTGGCTTCAGCTCAGTACACATTTTTATTATGCTTTTAATTTTTTTTTCTGTTCAGTGATTTTTAAAATATTTCTTGAAGATGGTATTTTACCTTCTTCTGGAAATGAGGGAATAAACCAGCCTAAATTACTTAACATACAAGTGAGACCTGGTGTTACACAGTCTAGTTGTGAAGTTCAGATTGAAAAGACAGCATTTTATAAGCTTTTAAAAAGCAGTTTATAAAATATAACTAAGAATTTAGCAGGAGTTTGTTGTTTTTCGGAGAGTTCTAATTCCTTGATCATTTGAGGGGATTAGTAATAGGTAAAGTGTTGAGATTTTATGTACAGTCTGATTAAAGAAGACATTTAAATTTCTCTACATTACTGAGAATATAAAGAAATATAAGTAAATAAAATACACCTTTTCACTTATTCTTGTAGTACTGTTTAGAGATTGATTTTATAGGGTGACCGATACTTTAGCATTTTTCAGTAATTACTGTAATCATCTAGTATATACTAGACACATGTCTGTGTCTAAATGTTTAGCTCACTGTATAACAATTATAAATACAAATAGAAAAAGGTACAACATTTTTTAAGACTGTATTTTGTAATCCCCACACCAGTCAATTATACAGTTTTTAGTGATAGGTAAAGAGGCTTATAATTTGCACTGAGAGTCAATTCTAGTTATCTGCAAATTATGTTTATTCAGTTGTGCCTTTTTTGTTTGAAATGTTGTTTTTAAGCTAAATTTTATTATTCATCATAAAAATGATGACCAGGCTGCTTTTCTTTGGCATTTAAGAGTTTTTAAAACAAAACAGCCTGTGCTTCCTACTAATGACCAGGAAACAAACCCCTGCTAGTCCTTTCTTTTCTCTTACTATATTTTCTCATAAGCTACCCCACTGATTACTAACGAGCAGAATATATTTCTTAATTTTTGGTATGTTAAAGACTATGCAAATAATAAAGGTACATAAGTAGCTGCATCTTACTGATTGTACTTTTATCAGTTTGCCTTTGGTCTCCTCCATTTATCTATTAAAAAGACTATAAAAATGCACTTGACATTTTTGCAGAGAATATTCTGTGGATATACTTTTAAAATGTTTTGATATTTTCTAGTTAAGCTATTTTGGGAGAAATAAAAATCTATTTCAGCTGTGAAATTAGACTTTGACATGAAAGTGTCTAAACTAGACGGACAATATTTTGTCATTAACTTCTGCTAGTTTTCCCTAACCCTCTTGGACTTCTGTTTTTGGTGTGAGTTCTAGTTGGATCCTTCCATAGAAAGCAAAAGTCAGGGTTTCCCTTAAAACACTGAGATAGGGTAGTGTATCTGTCGGGCAGTGAAAACCCATCAGGTGGTGCTTCAAGGCACTCAGTGTTTTCTCTAAGCACATGGCTCATGGTGCTTAGTGGTGCTGTTTTTAGAAAATTCAGGCAGCAAGTATGTTTTCATTGTCTTACTCTCTTTTGCTTTTCTTCTGTATCGTATTCTCACATAGAATGTTTGGTTTGGGCACATACTGAAGAGATAAGTCGACTTATTCTGCCACATTTTGTTATTTTTTAGTTTGGCCACTTAGTCTGTAGAAGTCATTTATTCATGTTTTTTTAAATGTTTTTTAAGTAGAATGTTGATCTTTAGAAGAAGCACTGTGAGTGGGCGGTGTTTCTCCTCTTAAGATTTACATTATCCAGCCTTGAATTATTGATGCCACCACTAATACACTTCAGTGCAGGTTGACCTTCACAAAAGTGCAGACAGAATTCTTTTTTTGTATGCTACTACGAGTCATATACTTAAGGAACCAGGCAACACAGACAGGCAATTTTACTTTCTGGGTAAAATACTCTTAGGGTAAACTTCATTAAGAAATTGAGGCTGGGGGTGTGGCTCAGTGATTAGCATGCTTGCCTAGAAAGCAGAAGGCCTTGGGTTTGATCCCCCAATACCACATAATAGCTGGGCATGATGGTACATGCCTGTAACCCCAGCACTCGGGAAGCTGAGGCTGGAGGAATACTGTGAGTTCGAGGCCAGCCTGGCCTACCTAGTAGGTTTAGGACCACCCTGTCTTTAGGGAGAAATAAAAAAAGAATTGTCAATCAGATCATGCCAGTTGATCCTTTAACACTCTTTGTTGTCCTAACAAATCAGGCTTACCCCAGAGAGAAAAGCATGTATCTTCAGTTGCACTTGCATGTATGTGAACTTGAGGGTAGGGTCTGGAAGAAATCCAGAAGTGATTAAGTATGAGCTATAAGAAAATGTTCAGTTAAGCATGCACTTATATGAAAAACTATCATCAGGACTGTTGTATTTATTTTTAATTATCAATTTTGAAATAGATAGTAGAATTAAGACAAGATTTTTCATATGTGTGTTCAGCAAGGAAGTCATGAGTGCCTATACACATGCAGTGTCTTATAGTGTCTTCTCGTGTACATGGTAAGTTCTTACTTCTTATCTCCCCAAGGGAAGGCTGAGACCTAGAGGGGCCAGGTAGTTGGACCAGTGAGTGAGCTTGGTCCACCTGCAAAGGTCAGTTCATGCCTCAGCTGTGGTGTTGGCCCTCTAACAGTAGCAGTTTGCTGTGTACAGTCTAGCAAGCTTTTCTATATTGGTGTGGTCCATAGACACTCTTGTTTTTATGAATTTAATTTGTCAACTATTGCTTTTGCCCTCCTTTAGAAACTGTTTAAGATATGACCAAGAATTACTGAATACCTAGTCAGTATTACTGTGAATAAAACCGTGATTCCATGTCTCTCTGGGAAGAGTAAGGAACCCGTCAGAATTTCTAGGGAAGCTCAGCAAAGCCCCCTTCAACTTGTTGTTCAGATTGCATTCATGAGCCTGGCCTTCCCTTGCTGGGGCAGTGCTGGCTCGTGGGCATCACTAACAAGCTGAGTGCAGCACCAGCCCTGAGCACAGTCAGATGTTTGCTTCCTTTTTTACTTCCACATTGTTTTTCTTGGGCAGTTTCATGATTCTTGTCAGTAGGATATTCTTGTTTGGCTGTACAATAAATCTTAGTCTAAGATGATGTGTTGTACTCATTACAATGTACAAAACGTATTTATACAAGCTTACTGCTTCTAGAATCTCTGAGAAAGAAAATTCTGTCCAGTCTGAGATGCAAGAAATCTCTGAAGCTGGAAATGCCCCCAGTCGGGTGTTGTTACCTCTGACCTTCCAGCTGCACACATGCAACGTGTAGTGTTGTTGTTTCAGAGCACTTTGCCAGTAATTTATTTCTGTTTTTTTCAGGTTAAATTGGGGAAACATGGGTATAGTGGCTTTTTCAGACCTTCACAGCCAGATTATTATTAGGCTTTGGGCTATTCATACAACTTTGCTTTGTAATCTCAGTGTTGCATGCCCTGAGAGGGTGAGGAATCTTTATCCATAGATAATGATAACATCATGAGCTATAGTCAGATCAGTGGACAGATATTTTGCCTAAATATTGAGAAACTCTATCCACCAGCTGTGGACTCAGTGTGTAAGGTGGAATCACAGCATATCTGTGTGGGTTTCCTTAACACATGAAGAGATAGCAGTCCCCACCTCCTGCGTCTGTTGATTTCTATAATTGTGTTCGAAGCATCTGCACTTTACCGGAGAGAGCAGCCTGCAGGTGCGCTGACCTTGGCTTCTCTTGAAGAAGCTGTTCTAGGAGAAATGAATCCTCTGCCTTTTAATGAGAGCCTTGATTAGGCTTCAGTGGTTAACCCAAATTAAGTTATCTTTTTAAAAACCAAGTGCACATGAAAACAGCTTCAGTTTGTCCTCTTGGTGAAAAGTTCACTAAAGCCATAAAAAGTCTCTCATCTTGCGTTGTTTGGTGCCAGTTCTTTGGAAAGCTGTCTCTTCTTACACTTAGGTGTTATTTCACCTTCACGCTGAAACAGCTTTGTAAGGCATTGGACATAATCCGGTTGTCCAGACTCCCTCCTGTTTGCACGTCAGTCAGGGAGATGTCAGCACAGAGAGGTGACCCACTCAACAGAACTCCCCATTGCAGACGATGTCATGATTACATTAACCAAATGTGACTGACGTTTTGTGAGTTTTTCTGTCTTCATTAAACTTGTTCACCTTCTCTGAAACCCCTCATGCTGCACGCTAGCACGGAGCAGCCGTATCCCTCGACCCAGCATGAGTCAGGGATGCAGCCGCGATACCAGCCGTGAGAGCAGCCGCGATACAAGCCCTGCTCGGGGTTTTCCTCCACTTGGTGAGTACCTGTAGGCGCTGCCCAGGAGTGGACGGCTCTTCTCTGCTCCTCCCGTGCTTGTCCGAGACACTGCTGGTGAATGACCTGCTTTCCCTCCTCTGCTGCCCTATGAGCCTTTCTTCTCTTTCCTCTTCCTTAGTCACCCTTTGTCATCCCTCTCTGCGTGCATGAACTTGCAGCAACTCCCCATTTTTGTACCTCAGAGGAAAAATGCACCACTTCACTCTGCCCTTGTCGTCGGTGGCCTCCTGCTACCAGGCAAGCTTGTCCACGTGGCAGCTCCCAGCTGATGGCAAACTCAGCCAGAGTTGATTGCTGTTTGAAAGTAAAGTTAATCCAGAGTTTACTTCAGTCATTGAATTTCTGCAGTGTATCTTTAATTGTAATAGAGATCATGCTAAATTAGATTCAAAGGAGTAACAAGTGCACAAAGCCATAGTAACATATAGAAAACTAAATAAGGCCTGCTGATACATTGGGAAGCCGGCTTGGAGGATTTAGAGTTTGAGCTCAGTTTAGGCAACTTAAAGATTTAGTGAGACCTCGTCTCATAATAAAAAATAAAAATGAAGTGGGGATATAGTGTGAAGGCCCTGGGTTCAATTCCCAATGCTATAAAAAAAGCTTTTTTTGTTTACTTTTAGTAGTCCTGCCCTTCTCAAAAACTGTATAGGACAGATTACAAATGCCTACAGGTAACTATAAATACAAACTTTTATGAAAAGGGAGAATTAGTATTCTTCATTGATTGCTTTTTTGTTCTTTGACATGTTAAGGGCTATATATATATATATATATATATATATATATATATATATATATTCTTCCATTTATAAACATAAAGAGTAGAAATCATTTTTATAATAATTCAACCCAGACCTGAGATTATCCCATGGAGCATGGACTGTCCTAGTCTGTGATTTTGACTGTGTGATGGTGCAAGTGATCTTTTGAGTGTACACATGACACTAAAGTGAGGCATGTTACATCAGATGCATAAATCTTCATATTTGCTTATTTCCTGTGTAGGTTCTTGGTTATCTTTTTTCCCAGTCACTGTCATTAATCAAAATCTAGATTTATGTCTTTATGACCCTTTGTCCTTTATGTTACGAAAAAGGTCAGGTAACACATGCCACCTTCTTGCCAGATGACTTGTGGCTTCGTGATTGCTTCCCTTAGATTATGCGGACTCTGCCTGGGTAGCAGGAGCCACCGGTGGAGTCGCTGGCTTAGGTCTGTCTCAGCTATTTCGTAGTGACCAGAGTATTAGAACAGAATTCTCAGTAAATCGGGGGTAGCAAGGATTTTTTTTTTTTTTTTCTGAATGAATTGGTGATTTTTCCTTTTAAAACTGTAAGGCTATGTATCTCTGCATCCTCGCTTACTATCTGACCTTGAAGTAATCTTATTATGAGTAAACAAGTGCAATCTGTGTATTGGTCATTTTGTCTGTTAAAAGCAATGTAGCATTTCTATTTTATACATGTGCAGTGTTTCTCTATTTTGTCTATGAAAGCAGCCTTGGTATCTGGTGTGTGCTCTGTAGACAGGCAAGGTATGCCAAATTCTTATTCTAATTGAACCCTGTATAATTGTGTGATTGATGGCCCTTTTTTTTACCTTGGGAAAACTTATGTGCTTATCTGTCTTGGTGCTAAATCAGAGTGTTGAGATTTACAGTTGCTGCTACCAAGACAGTTACTTTTCGTTGCTGTGACTCAATACCCGACACCCACAAATTTACAAAAGGTTTATTTCAGCTCACAGCTTCATATGGTCACAATCCATTCAGGGGTGGCCAGCAGTAATCAGAGTACAGGACAGAGGCAGAGGTGGAGGCAGCTTCTCAGGACATCACAAACAGGAAGGCAAGCTGAGACCAGTTGAGACTAGTCCCCGTTCTCCAGGAAGGCAGGTGCAGCTTATGTATCCTTTCAGGTCTCTGCCCAGTAACCAGTCCCTCATGCATCCAGGTGTGGCCACTACACACCGTTAATCCTAACTTAACTGCAGTCCACCCCTCCAGACCAGACTGCAATCCACCAACATCACATGGTTCCATTAAAATACATGAGACTTTTGTGGGACACTCCAGATCCTAACCACAACATTCCACCCCTGACGCCCAAAACACTCATGTCCTTCTTCCCATGTAAAATACAGTTAGTCCTTCTCCAAGAGTCACCAAAGTCTTAGCAGTTTCAGCACTGCTAAAGAAACTCCAAGTCCATAGTCTCCTCTTAGATGTAAGACAAACTGTTAGCTGTGAGCTCCTGTTCAAACCAGAGTCTAGCACTGCCAACATAAAATGGCACAGGGTAAACATTTTAATTCCAAAAGGGATGAATAAGGTAATAAAAGGCGGTAGGACCAGAACAGTTCCTAAATCCAGCAGGGTAAGGGTTAAATCCTGTAGCTCCATGTCCAGCAACTGGGGTAAATTCTGGTGAGGCATGGACTCCAAGGGGCTTGGGTGGTCCCATCCCCGTGGCGTTGCTGGTGACTGCAACCGCCATCTTCCCTCCTTTGGGCTGGATCCACTCACGGCCTGCTGCGTTTCTCAGCTGACAATCCATGCTCCTGGCTTCTCCAAATTTTTGGGCTCTCCACTGGACCTTAGGCTTCTCTGTCACAATGTCACACATTGCCCTCCCACGGGCACACTACTTGGCCTCCAAGACTTTCCTCTGAAACCTGGGTGGAAGCCTGCATGAACACACAACTCTTGGGATCTGCAAGCTTGTAAAGCCGGGACCACCTGGACGTCTCCAAGATCCGCCACTGGCTTGAGCAGGAATCTGGCTCCTTTGTGCCATTGTTGCAGCAGCTTCTGAGTGCCTGGATTGCTGAACTCCAACAAACACTTCCCTCTTTGGCCCTACAGGGAGTCCTGGGGTACTCTTCACAGGACAAGATCTTTTGCCTTTGCACCCTTTGATTGGTAAAGTGTGGAATCTTGTGATTCCTGAGTCACTGTGAAGACCTCTTTCTTACAATCCTGATTCCAACTTCTTGGCTTTTGTTTAATGTTAGTTTCTTGAACAACCACATGCTTTTCCACTGCAGACTGCAATCTTTTTACATTTGTTTTCTCTGCCATTGTCTCCTGTCTTTCACTATGAAGCTGGCTAAAAGCCACAAACAGTAGCCATGTAACATTTTTAACATCAGTCTTTCTTGAAATTACCTCCACCAGAGTAGTAAGCAGTCCACCACACTTAATCTCAATTTCAGGCAAAGGCTCTGGACAAGGGCAAAATTCCAACAAACTTTTTGCCAGAGCGTAGCACACATGGTGTTTAGGCCACTTGCCAATACAGGCCTCCTTCCCATCTGAAGCTTCTTGAACCTGACCTTTCCAATCCACACTTCTGTCAGCATTCTGGTCTTCTGAGCTCTGACCAGAATCTTTCATCAAGCTCAGCACAGAGCACTCCAAGGCTTCTCCAGCTTGCATCCCCAAACCTTTTCAAATTCCTTCTGTAAACCGGTTCCAAAGACTTCTGAGCCACATCTTCAGGTAAAGTACAGCAACGACCCCACTCCTCTGGTACCAATACTGTCTCAGTTACTTTTTCGTTGCTGTCACTCAATACCCGACACCCACAAACTTAGGGAAGGAAAGGTTTATTTTAGTTCACAGTTTCGAAGGTCACAGTCCATTCAGGGGTGGCCGAAAAACAATCGAAGTACATGGCAGAGAGAGAGGTGGAGGCAGCTTCCCCAGACAAACAGGAAGACAAGCTGAGGCTGGTTCAGACTAGTCCCCATCCTCCAGGAAAGCAGGTGCAGCTTATGTATTCTTTCAGGTCTCTGCCCAGTAACCAGTCCCTCATGCATCCAGGTGTGGCCACTACACACCGTTAATCCTAACTTAACTGCAATCCACCCCTCCAGACCAGACCCCAATCCACCAACATCACATGGTTCCATTAAAATACATGAGACTTTTGGGGGACACTCCAGATTCTAACCACAACAGATCCTAATAATCTTTTGTATTAGATCACATCTTCTGTTGTGGTCAGGGAATTGTAAATGCCTTTTTATATAAATCTTTGCAAGCTCTTTTCCTGTGGGTTAAATCTGCCCTTGAAACTTGGGTCCAGTAAGAGCCCGTGCACCCCTGCAGCACCCATGCACACCTGAGCCATTTGGAGCAGTCCACAGGTGTAGTGGACCTGCTCACCTTTGGGGCAGGTTTCATCACCCAATTTTCAAGTTTATATAGGTAAGTGGTGGAGATCTCTTACGAATGCAGGTTTGATTTCATACCTGTCTCATTTAAAAGTAGATCTGATAATTTATTTTATGTCATCTGTTCCTCAGAAAGGCACTAAATGCTTTTTATGAGGCCGCAACAGTGCTCATGACATGGTCCCAAGTAATTTGTAGGCTTGGGAGTGCAGAGATCCATCCCAGATATATCCTCTGGAGACTTTCAACACATTCTCTAAAGGTGGCTTTTATTTCTGATTCGGCTGAGTAATCATTTCTCACTCCTTTAGGAAATTAGTAAAATTGCAGGTAATTGCCCTTCTTGATTCAATTTGCATAGCTACCCTTTATTGTAAAAATTAATAAAAAATAATTACACCCCAGTGAATACATGCATCCCTCTGTATCCATGGGGGATGAGTTTTGGGACCCCTGTGGATACCAAAGTCTGTGATACTCATGTCCCTTACATAAAGTAACATGGTATTTGTATATAACCTGTACACTCCCCCAGTCTGCTGTAGCATCTCTAGACTATAATACCTCATCCAGTGCAGATGCAATCTTTCCTCCCCAGTCTGCAGGTGGATGAATCCTCCGAGGTGAAACTTGGGGTAGAGGACCAACCTTGTATCTTGTTTTTAAGTTGATATGATTACTTTCATGCATCTTATTGGTATGAATGTATGTGACTATATGGTTGCACTGATAATTCTAAAGTGAAAATAAGGGCTCCAGAACAGTACTTTAAATCAGGCTTTGACATAAGTGGGTTCACCTTGGATTCCATTGTTGGGTGTATACTTGTGAACAAGAGAGGAGACTCATTCAGTGACAGATTTACTGTAGACTATTCTGTTGAAACATGAGCAAAGGACTGCTTTATATACAACTTAAATATCAGGTATTGCTTAAAAACTAATTTCAGTTTAAGCTATCAATATATAACACTGACGTGGTAATACAATAAATGTACAGTTTGCTCCAGTATTGAAAAAATGTTTTGTAGGAAATTGGTAAGTCTATAACATTTGTTTTAGAGGTTGTCTATTTATTTGTATTTTTGTGAATCTTGAGAAAGGAAGGATTTTCTCTTTGGAAGCTGGTAAAATTTATCTTTACTGACCAGGTAACCTTTGCTTTTTAATATTATATATTATATACCACAGAGGTACATTTTTTAAAAGTGACAGGAACTTTTTTAAAAAGTCATGTTTAAGAGTTTGAAATTTTGTGACTACATGTGCAAGTGTTAACGTGTGCAGACTACTTCTGCGGTGAGTGACAGGAAGGACCACTCAGGGAACTTTATTAAACTTGTGAACTTCCTGTCATTTAATCACCATGACGTTTTTAGAGTAATGAATGGTAGCATATTATCTTTTGTTTTGTTTTCCTGAAGTAATGAAAAGCCATTGAACTGTGACCAATAATACTGGTGGTTTGAACTAAGTCTTTAATTCTAAATAAGTTCTAAATTGTTCACTTTCTTCACGTGGATAGAAATAAGCATTTCTTTCCTCAGGTTGATAAATTAGTATACTCATATGAACTTGATAATAAAATAATAGTGTCATGTCTAATGTAGGTTGGCACTTACTGTAAGCCCTTACTGGCTGGCACCAACAGTGTTGACCACTGTCATCACCCATGGGGACTTGTGCCTGGCATGATTTTAAGCACTTTGTGTGTGATCTCTCTTAGTCCTTTCAGTAACAACCAGGAGGTAGGTACCATGAGTAGCACTGCTTTACAGGTGAAGAAACTGAAACTCGGAAGGTTTAATATATTGCCCAAGGTCCTTACAGCTAGCTGTGGGCAAACCAGGATGCTCAGTTGTATTTCCAAGCTGGTGCTCATAGCGGGGTACTGCGCCTGCATCTCCAAAGAACCTGTTATTCTCACTACCACTGAATTCGCAACATTTGAACAAGTACGTTGATAATTAGGCTATTTCTGCAACAGAACAGCAAACATGTTGAGTGGGGAGAGTGTGGTTCCAGCTGTTGAGCCCCCATTTTATGATTTCATTCAATCTCTGTTTAAATATTACGGACCTCTCTTCTTTTGTCTTGGTGCATGGTGGCATATGCATCACATACTGATGACACATCTCGTGGACTGAGTTGACGATCCATCTTCCTGCTGTCCCCTCTGGGGTTTAGACATTGCTCTATGGCTCCTTGTGGTCTTCATGTGGCATATTTCCATAATGGCTGATAGCGGCTTCATGGCATGAATCTAGACCCGGAGTCTGAGTTGGCCGGTGCATCCTTCATAGAGAGCACCTTCCAGAGAGCCAGTCGTGCCTGTGTGTCTAAGAGCTGTGTGAGAGCCAGCAGCCACTGTGTGGGCTGGAGTTGGCACTTGCTGTCCATTCATATCCAGCACCATTTCTTGCCATGAGAAAGTGCGGCCTTGTCGGTAGCTGTCCCTGCCTTTCCTTTGGTACTTGTGTGTTAACCCTGTGGGTGTTGCCGTTCCTTCTACCTGCAGCCTCTCGACGTCATTCCAGGTCCACTAGTGCTCTCTCCACTGCTGAATCTGTTGGGCAGTCAGGTGAACAAGTGCTAACTGCATGACTCGCTTCTTCATCTGTTCTGGTCCATGCCATGTCAACATTTGTTTTCATCTGTGTCAGCAAGCGTTTGGCATGTGTGCACCTCATATTTGTTTTCCCCAATGTGCTTTTATTTTTTTAAGTTGGTGAATGTTTATGGTTTTGTTAATAGGTTGTAGATGCTGTATCGCCTGCTTGACAACATCATTTCTTCAATGTTTATGTTTATGTTAAAACAAAAATTGGGGAAGGACCTTTCCCTTCCGACCAGCCCCTTTCCAGGGAAAAAAACCCACCCATACTGGTATCACGTAGGGTCCCCTTTGGGGAGGTGGTGGATGGATATCATCCAGTAGTCTTTGATCTCCAAAGTCTTTTCTCCCCAAGATAGTATCACAACTGTTAGCTGTTAGTGTCAAGTTCCAATTATATTGAGTTACTGTTTAGTTACCAGAGCTTCAGATTATAACATGCATGATTTCATGTATATGAAAATAAATGTATTGTCCTAAAAGTTTTATAGAAAGATAAGATCTGGATTTAAGTAATCAAGTCAAGCCAGCTTCTGTCTCAGCCCTGTGTAACGTACTCAGATTCACAGCCAGACCATAGAGGCAAGAAAGTAGGAGTCTAGTAATGCAGCAGTCTGCCACATTCCCCAGGTGTCATTTTCTTATGCCAACAGTCCCTCGTGACTAGTTTTCCCAGTTGAATCAGATAGATAGTTTGTTAGTTCAGAGACTCTTGGTGGCAGTCCCTACCAGCTCACTGAGTCGGTTCTTTCCCCTCTTTGTTCTGAGTGAAGCTGGCTGAGCATTTTAGCCAGGTGTACTATCATTAGGTATGCTCCCCTGAAGATTAGGAGCCAGACTGAAGTCGCAGTCATTCATTCATATATATATATATATATATATATATATATATCTTGGATAGTTGAGAATGTAGTAGCAGAGAGATAAGAAAGGACAGATTTTCGTCAGTGCGAACAAAGAGCTTGTCATTTTGCTGAGATCCAGACAAATATTTCCCCGTAAGATCTGAAATTCAAATTGTTTGGTTTATATATCAAATGATTTACAGTCACTGTGTATGGCAAAGCTCTATGCATCCGGGCAGCTCAGAATAACTGCATTGTTCTTGTAAGTTTCAATTTTGTGTCTGGAAAAAATATATTATCCCTGGAGCAAGAATTGCTGGCATGAAATTTACTTTTTTTTTAAGACTTCGTTTTGTTTAAGTTTATGCTGGGTAATTATTAAATGGCTTATAACTGAATTTCTTTCATTCTGTTACTCATAAATCCCCTACTATCTACCCTTTTTTAATGGAAAAAAAGATTGGAACAAAGGTCATCTATAAAATTATGTGCATAGTAAATCTCAAATTTATACCTGTGTCACAATTTAACTAAAAATATGTGTGTAGATAGATACATGAATGTTTTCACAGCCTTCCTTACTTAGTTTATATAGCTTGTTAAGTCATCTTCGGAGTATAATGACCAAGATGCCTCTTGCAGTGGTCATCTAGTGCATTAAAAAAGGGGATAGTGTAACATACAATTTTTGTTTCTCTATAAAAATTCATAAGTATATAGCTTTTGAGTAGCAGTGTTTAAGTTATTTTCTGTGGTGGTAGAAGGTATGATAATTTTGAAATAATTGTTTTATAAAACTAAACACTTTTTAAAAGTTCTCCAGTGTTATAGGTCATGTCTATTTAAAATTTAAATGTATAATTTTATAGGGAAAAATCACTTCACATAAAATAGATCCTCGCTTCCCTCTCCTTTTAAACTCTTGATACCTAGAAAAAGGCTAATGGCAAAATTTTCCTTGTCCAAACAGTATCTGATTTGTTAAGACAAGGAAAACGTTTTTCATCATGACATTTTTCTTCCAGAGGTGTTTTTTCAATCCCTTAGAATTTTAATCAAAAAATTTCTTATCAGTCAGTAGCGTGATTACACTTTCTCCAGTAGAGTTTTAACCTTCAGCACTGGAAGGCTGGTCATCTCACTTAGTGTGGCTTTTAAGAGAGGGTCTTCGTTTACCATGATTGTTGACAACCCCAGAAGAGTGGGCTGAGCTGGGAAAACTTAAATTATTCAGATTTTTTCCCATTTTTGTTTGTGTATGAACACCATCATTCAGAAGGGCTCTGAGGGACTCAGGTTATTTAAATGATTAAGTGATTAGTGTTCTTTAGCCAAGGTAGTAGATTTTTGTGATGATTTCTGAAGAATTTTGGTAAATCAATTTAAAATCATCTTTTGTGGTACAGGCATCAGGATGAAAATTACCCCAAACCAATTGAGCTTCTTGACAGCTGTTAGAAGTAGTAATCAAACTTTGTAGAGATTACTTCAGTATATTTGTTTTAAGCTTTAATTTTTTACATCACACTAAGTTAGAACCCATTTATTAAACCATGAAGCTTTCTAGTTAGTTTGAGCAAGCATCAAGACCACTTACCTTAGAGGGAAAACTAAATTAATTAAAAGATCCAATTCATAACCCTGCTCCCTTCTGTAATAAATTCCCCTCTCTCCTGTCACAAAACTTTTCAGTAAGAAAATATCATGAAACAATTAACACTAAGAGAAAACTCAGTGGCTTAGTAAATTAAATCTGAACAACTTAGCCTCTAACACTGGCACTGAACAGGTTAAATGTAGTTAAAAATTGTATAGGGATTTCTCAGTGCCTTGCCTGCTCTAGTGGAAGGAAGCAGGTGCCCTTGCAGAGAATGGAGAAAATGTGAATTGCAGTGACATGTTTTTTGCTTTTGTTTTCTTAATAGACCGGTTTGGGCTGGGCCAGCCAGGAAGAATGCCTGGTTCTGTGAACGCCATGCGGGCTCTCAGCACCAGCACAGACCTGGAGGCAGCTGTGGCAGATGCTCTGGTAAGAGCCACCTTGGGGGTAAAGTCCTTTGAACTGCTTGTCTGTGATTTTTTTTTTCCTCACAGGAATTTGCCCCCAATCATGATACTGAGTCTTAAAGTGAAGTAAATAATTATATTATTGTTCTTATATTACTATTATTATAGTCCTCTTAAACTTTACTGCAAACTTCTTAAACTTAAATATCAATTTGTATTACATTGTTTCCTTCTTAAACTTTTATATCTGCACTCTCCTAAGAATATATTTACCTTTCAGAAAATTCTAGCACTGAGTAGTCTTATCCCTGCTCCTTACCAAAGAGGTTTTGATGACACTGGGTTTCTCAGATGTCATTGGGCTTTTTTTTTTTTCCTTTTTGACTATAATTGTTTTCAGTATTTCTGTTTCCATCCTGTTGCTTCTATTGCTTTACAGATTTTAATGGCATAGCCTAAACATGATTATATCGGTAGGGAATAGGGTTTGAGGTTTGAATTTTTTTTTTATTACTTTGCCTATGGGTTCCCTGTTATCCACCTTTTTAAAAATGGATCAAGTCAGTATTTAAGAAAAGATTACTAAATTTTAAAGTTTACTCTTTGAGAGTGTGTTTTTGCAACATTATAGTATCTAAAAAACATAAAGTGAGGGATCTCTTTTAATTTGTGCTTATGGCAGAAGTTCCTTGGCTGAGTTGTGGTCAGATTGCTCTTTAAAAAGATGCACTTCAGCTGGTGGTGACACAGCCTCTTGTATGGTCCAGTTGGTGTGCACAGCATTTGAAACAGATATTCTTTAGAACTGCCTGATCTCTAGCCCTGCTTTTTCTGTCGTAAGATTTATTCTCTTGTAAGGAAAGAATTACACAAACCATATTCTGCTTTCCAATCCTGAGGTTTTTATTAAATCCAACCATATTACACGTGATCACTGTTCTGTGGTCCGTGGCTACAGTGACTCGACTTTCATCCCTTCACGTGTGTTACTCATTTGTTCTTGCTCAGCCAGCTCATCTTTGGCCACTGTCTGTAAGGGAGCAGTATGCTGCTTTCCCAGCAGGCAGGCAGCCAGCTTGGCCATTCCAGTCATCACCCTGCGTGGAATAGGGCTTTTCTCCCAGGTCTGGGACTGCAGGAGGATTGCTCTTACCTTGGCTTTAACTTAGGAGTCAAAAGCTGGAACAGAATTATTTGAAGCTGTTTCCTCTTCTAAGTTGCAGCATTTAGAATCTTTTTTATTTATTCAGAGTCCCGAGGAAGTAGAGGTCAAGGAGTGTGGGCAACAATGGAAGTTGAAACCCTTTGCTAAAAGGGACTTCCAGTTAAGGCCAGGCATGCCTTGGTTGTTTCAAGAACTGCACAAGGGGCTGGGCACAAGTTCTAGCAGGCAGAATAGAGCAGGAGCTTTGCCCTCTCTTAGCATGCGCTTTTCCCTGAGTCCTAGTGCCCATTACACTCAGGCTGTCCTTATTCCTTTTTGTCCACCCTCTTTGGTCTCTCAAGTCACCTGCTCTGAAGAGAAAATGCAGAAATGGTACTGAGGCCTCCTTCAGAATGGAAGCTCCAGGAGCAGGCAGAATACATTTTAGGACTGGGGAGCAGGTTAAAGGTGACCTTAGAGATGTGCCTCATGGGCGTGGGAAGTTTCAGCAATGACCCAAAAGATAGCAAGAGCCCGGAGGTATTGAGAGGATTAGGAAATGCCATTGTGAATGCAGTCTAACTTATTACCTGCTCTATACGAAACGCTTGCTGACCTGTGTTTTTCGTTTGCTAAATGATGTTTGCTATACGCTTTTGTTGCCAGAACAATCCCCACATGTGCTTCTGACATAATTCTCTATGCTTTTTTCCCATCCTTCAATATTTTCCTGCCTACAGCTGTTAGGAGACGCCAGGAGCAAGGTACCAGTGCTTTAATTTTTGTTTACAACTTTATTTTTTTCTGTTGCCAGTATATTTATTTTCGTATCTAGTGGAAGCAGCACAAATGTAGTAGTGTATAGAAATTCTAGTGTGAGTCACGGTGCGGTGAGTTTGCCCGCGCCTGTGCTGGTGCTGGTCTGGTCACCTTTCACACATGTCTATGTTAGTGCTTGCTCTCTGAGTGTCACATTTTCTTCTGAGTGTCACATTTTGTTACCTTGCTCTGTGCCTGTTTTATGTCGTCATTTTTTTCACAAATGGATTTATTGACTTTTTTCATTTTAGGACTCTATATGTAAGTAGGATGATCATATATAATTTATCATCCAAACAAAAATATTTTTGAGGGTGACAAAGAGGTGCTATTAACAGTTACATAGGGACAATAGGCAGATGGCAGGAGAGACCTGATCAAGTCAGGAGTCATACTCACTAGTGTTATCAAAGAATTTCATTTGTGTATTTTAAACCAGTAACTTTTAGAAAACTTTATATTTTATAAGTTTTATCAGTTTTACACAACTACTTCTATATTCTGTATGGTTTAGTATACAGTTGTTTTTTATTCGAGATGTAAACGAAGCAGGTATTACTGTCTTTTTTTTTTTTTTTTGAGCCTGTTTGTGTTACAAAACCAAGTAAAGTGCTTAACCCAAGTGGCCAGGAATCCTTTGAATTGGGTCCTTTTGCCAGGGCTGTACCCACATCAGGCAGGCATGCACGCGCATGTCTCTGTTACAGGGGATTGAGCCCTGGGTGTTCACATTGAGGTGTAACACCAGCCCTTTCTGATTTATTTTAAGACCGTCTTACTAAGTTCCGCAGTTGGGCTTAAACTTAAAACAGTCTTGCTTCAGCTGGGATGGGAGGTGGACAGCAGCATGCCCAGTGGGTCTTCCCAGTGAGGAAACATGGATATGCAAACAGGTGTACCCAGCGGCTGTGCTGAAACTTCCCTTTGCCTACAGAGAGCTGGGGTGCGATCCCTGCAGGGCTTTGGGTGGATCTGGAGTGATCTGCCACAGAATTTCATTTAACTCTCATGACAAGCCTGAGGACTGCTGTTCTGCTGTTGTTAAGTTTCCCTAAGAGATGGGGAAGCCGAAACAGAAAGCCTCAGAGGTTGCCTGAAGTCACACAGCTGGTCAGTGTGACACCGGGATTGTGACCCATCTGTGTCACAGAAGATCCCACACACTGACAGTTGCTACCCACAAGTTGCTTAGCCTGCCCTTCTGTCGTTTCCCTAATCTGTCAACGTGGGAGAAGCGTGTGTGTGTGTGTGTGTGTGTGTGTGTGTGTGTGTGTGTGTGTAGCGTTTAACTCTGTCGTTCTTCCTATCTGGTGTGACTCATGGCCATCTCACCTTTCCATTTCTTCCCCACTCCCCCGCACCCCCGTGGATCCGGCAGAAGAAGCCCGTGCGGAGGCGGTACGAGCCCTATGGGATGTACTCCGATGACGATGCCAACAGCGACGCCTCAAGTGTCTGCTCAGAGCGCTCCTACGGCTCCAGGAACGGTGGCATTCCCCACTATCTGCGGCAGACAGAGGATGTAGCCGAAGTTCTCAACCACTGTGCGAGTTCGAACTGGTCAGAGAGGAAAGAAGGGCTGTTGGGCCTGCAGAACTTGCTGAAGAGCCAAAGAACACTGAGGTGAGGATCAAGACTGTGAATTCTGTTTGAGTCCCTGTTTGCAATCGTGAGAGGCGTGAAGGGCTTCCTGGTCATTTATGAAGCCTGACAAAGTTCCGGTTGTGCGGGCCCCCTGAGAAGTGTTAGGGCCGGGGACACAGTCCTTACCAGGTTAAGACTGACATAGCTGCAAATACTCTGTAGTTTGTTAGGCTTATAAAACATTTGATTTCTGTAAGATTCAGATTTGCCCGCTCACTAGAACGTTATTTGAGAGATCTTTGTACAGTTTGTAACTAAGGTAATGTGCAAAGCAAAGCTGCAGGTTACTACAGCTCGCTCATTCCTCTCTGGAATTTGGTAAAAGTGGTACAAGCCTTGGTGTAAAACTTTAAAAACACATGTGTGTGTGGCTTATAAATGTGCAGAATGAACAGACAATGAAATGGAGCACTCCAAAGCAGAAACAACGTTATCTTCAGGATTATTTCATACTTTTTTCATAAACTATGAAATAATTTTTTATAATTTGTTTCATAAATTTTCCAAAATAAGTATATATACACATAAAAATAGATACTTGTACCATATCTCATTAAATCTAAGACATCATTGGTAGACTCCAAAAAATAGGTGCATCTTAGTAGAAGAGATGTTAATAGGTGAAAAAAGAAGGGTGGGTGGGACTTGAGAAGTGGGCACAGTAAACACATAACATACAGTCCAGTGCATCTTCTGGACATCTTTTCAAAGATAAGCGGTGAAGTTAGATATGGTGAGGCCATTTGTAGCGTCCCTCTGGGCTGGTGGAGGCAGGTGAGGGGCTGTGCTCACATTTGGCTCTTTGTGCCCCCCTTCCACTCCCCACTCCCCACTTCACTCCAACTGTGAAGATGGTGAGAGACACATGCAGGCATCCCAGGGCACTCCAGGGATCTCGCACAACAAAATGAGGATGACCTGATGAGATTGTTGTTTACGATGCTGCCTCATCCTGCTGGCCTCACTTTGTAGAGTCTTAGTGTCAACCAAGTACTCTTTGATTCTTCTCTGGAAACATGTTGGTCAGCACTGGATCACTAAATCGGTTGGCTCATCTGCTTGATGATGGGGCTGGTCAGGGGTGATTTGGAAAAGAGAGGACCTTCTCTCTAGCCTCAAAGCGAAAAAGAGACTCAGTGGTGCAGTCAGGACCCAGAAAAGGCAAAGGGCACTGTGTATACCATAGGTTTGCTTTGTTCTGGGTACAGGAGTAAACATGCTGTGCGCACATCTCCAGTATTTCATATTTCCATTTGACTGGAAAACAGTCACAAGTTAAAGAGGAAGCATAGAGGTGCCACTGTACTTTGTCTCTAGTAGAATTAAGGCTAAGGTGTGTCCTCTGTGCAAGCCCAAATGCAGGCTTCTCTAGTAGCCTGTGGCCTTTCATCTGTGGCACATGAGAAACAGACCTGCTGGGATGACATGGAAGGGGCATGGCTCGTGCCTTGCCCCGTCCAAATGGGCGAGTGTGGGCAGAGTGCTCACCTTAAGATAAGAGCCAGTATGTGGCTTTATATTTCTAACATCATCATTAATTCAATAAGATTCACTTGTTAAAAAAATTTCTTACATAAATATAAATTAAGTGAAGCATATGTAGCTAAAACAAAAGGATACTTAAAAGCAAAGCTGCAACTAATAGAAGTGGTGACTTACTTACGTTTTAAGTTCGTTTATTTCGATTTTATTGCCTCTAGTCGAGTAGAATTGAAGAGACTCTGTGAGATTTTCACCCGAATGTTTGCAGACCCTCATAGCAAGGTAGGTTTGGAGTTAAACTTTACATGTGTTCCTGTCTGCATGTCTGTGTGAGCTGTGTAGAATACTACCCAGGAATGGGAGAGAGTTCCCCATAGTGTGTTCCAACCCTACAGTTAACACCCATTTTTAGCCATAATGTGTGTTATCCTTTTGTTGGGAACTTAATTGTCTGTAAATTATAAGTTAAATGTGTGCTTTAAGAGTTACATGGAGAGGGGCTGGAGGAATGGCTCAGCAGTTAAAGCAAGTGTTGCTTAGCAAGCGCTAAGTCAAGTGCTAAGTACCCGAGTTCGATTCCCCAGCACCACATAAGCTGGGCGTGGTGGCGCACTCCTGTAATTAATACCAGCACTCAGGAGGCTGAGACAGGAGAATTGCCCTGAGTCCAAAGCCAGCCTGGGCTCCATAGTGAGTTCAGGACCAGCCTGGACTACAGAGTGAGATCCTGTCTCAGAGAGAGAGAGAGAGAGAGAGAGAGAGAGAGAGAGAGAGAGAGAGAGTTACATGGATAGAATCAAACATAGTCTTCCATTCATCAAATACTGTTCTAGGCTTCCTATTGCCCAAACTGTAGGCTGGGTGCTACGATTAAGATTGTATAACACCATGCATTTTTTCAGTTACAGTAGAGAAGAAAAAACTTAACTTTTTATCCCATCTAAAATTTGTTCTCATAGAACAAGGTAGAAAAATGGAATTATTTAATGAGTTTATTGAAAAATAAGATAAGATGATTGCTCCAAATAGAATTTTAATTTTCCTAAGAACTTGCTGCATCGTTGTCACTTAGCTGGTGTCCTTACCTCCTGTGGCCAAAGAGTACCAAGTCAGAGGACTGCCTTCTTAACAGGAGAGCTGCAGCAGAGGAAGAAAGAGTCATGAGTGTAGAACAAGGTCCTGCTAGGGTGATGCTGAGAGAGGCCCCTTCACAACCATTACTGGCATTTGGATTTTAAGTGCTATCATTTGGGAAGAAACCTTTAAAGGCTACTGATGTATTTAAGAGAAGGAAATGAAGACATAGGGAAATAAAGCATGGTTACAGGACAGAAACTAATGTGTGAAATTCATAGAACTTTTATCAGCAGCAGCAAATCTTAAATGCTGACATGTAGAATTAGCTATGTTATACTACGGTTATTTTAATGAGCATGATCTCTACAAGTCCTACTGAGGGAGAAGTGTGTGATAGCCAGGGAGTCCAGCCACTTAGTAAGGATCTTCCTTCTTTCTCTGTTCTTGCCTCCACCTAGAAATAGCAAACATCCACTCACCCATCTGTCCATGCGTCCAAGCTCTCGTCCATCTTTCCATCAAGTCATTCAACACGTACTGAGTACTTCCCATGAGCTAAGGGTACAGAAAACATGATAGGGACCCTGTCATGTGAGGATGCCCACGGGATAGTAGGAGAACACGTGCACGGTGGCTGACCTCCTCCTCCTCCTCCTCCTCCTCCTCTTCCTTTTCCTCGTCTCCCGCATGGTCTCACTTTATCAGTATTGAAGCACGTCTTAAAAATTGTGTTAAAACCTTCACAGAGAGATGTATATGTGCACAAAATTCTCAAGCTTAATGTAACCATTGCATATACCAATAAAAATGTCAACGATGGGGGGTGGAGACCTCCACAGAAAACATAGTATTAACATACTAATAAAATTTTTAAAAGACTGAGTTTAAAGGCCATATGGATACCCAAAGATGAAATCATAAAAATTTTCTCTAACATAATGTTAAAAGCAATAAGATTTAAATATAAGCATAATACAGTTTGTAAGAGTTATGCCATAAGGGATATTTCGAGGTTTTGAACATTGATGAAATTTCTGTTACCTCTAGATTGCTGATTCAGAAGCAGGATGTGAGAATAAAGAAGGAAATTTGTTTTCATCACAAGGCTCTTGTCCAGTGAGTTTGGAGGTCTTAGTTCAGTTCCTGTTTGACAGCTGCCTGTGAGCTAAGCCAGGAGCCCCTCAGTCTAGGCACCTCAGGGGAGACCCCTGGTGGTGAGCGGGTGTGCTTGGAGCTGAGGACCCACATTGGTGGGTGTCCATCCCCTAGAGCAAGTCTCCTTAGAAAGTAAATACACCCAGTGCTGTTTACAGGCCTGAACTTGGCTCAGGTATCCCCAGTGTACCTCTTTCACCTTAGCAGAAGCAGTTGCCCAGTAGGATGAAAGTGAGCTGGACTGTCAGGGTCTTGATTATAACATTTTATTCATAATTTATGAAATTGGCTTCAAAAAGCCAACTAAAATGAAAAGGCAATAGCTACACAAGACTGGGTAGTTTTTTCTTCGTCCTTCAGTATAATATTTTTGAGTACTAAATGAGGAAGAATAGTATAGAATTAGGACTATTAAAGAATTTTTCTCCGTGTAATATTCTTCTTCCTTTCTCTTCCTCTCTTCCTCTTGCCCTCCCTCCCCTCCTTCAAGAAGTGCTTCCCAGATTAAATCAGAAAAGTTAATTTCTCTCTGCCCACCTTTGAAGGCTTACAGTAAGGGAGAAGAGAAAGTTTTGCCAATGTATAGCCTTTTCAGGATTTTTAAAGAAACTGCATGAATGGTATCCATTCCCTGTGTACTAACATGGAATTTGTTTTGTTGCATGGCCTGGTTTGCGGTGGAATTCACAACAGAGAGTAAGTGTCAAGCCTCTTTCCTTTGTCTGTTTTACATGCTGCATTGCTTTGTGTGTGTGAGCAGGTGTTAATGATGGGAACCTAAGCAGTGAGAGTGGGTACCGTGAGCCTGGGGCATTGCCTGTTATGTTTCCTGAACTCTAAAGAAGATTGCAAAGTAAATATATGGAATGATTGGCTTTCTTTTGTGTTCAGGTGTTCAGTATGTTTTTGGAGACTCTTGTGGATTTTCTAATAATTCATAAGGATGACTTGCAAGACTGGCTTTTTGTTCTTCTCACACAATTACTTAAGAAAATGGGAGCAGATTTACTTGGATCTGTGCAAGCAAAAGTTCAGAAGGCTCTAGATGTCACAAGGTAAGTATTTAGGGACTTGGTCACTTCTGTTAGAAGACTGTTGTCCATGCTGTCTTGCTGTTTCTCCTGTTACTTATGGTTTGTTTTTGTTTGTTTGTTTGTTTGTTTGTTGAGACAAGGTCTCATTCTATACCCCAGGCTGGTCCTGAAGTCACTGTGTAGCCCAGGCTGGCCTTGAACTCATAGCAATCCTCCTGCCTCAGCCTCCCAAGTGTTGGGATTACAGGCGTGCAGCACCGTTCCTGGCTTTATGTGGTGATGGAGAATGGAACTCAGGGCCTTACACTTGATAGCAAGCACTTTAACTGCTGTACTATTCCTCCAGCCCTATTCATGGTTTTTGCCACCATTCAAATTTCTCTCTTTTTCAGTTCTAATGTTCTCTTGTGGACATGTATGGTGACACATCCCGTCAATCCAGAAGATGAAATATTCATGTCTCCCTTAAGTTAGCATTATTTTTATGGTTACCTAAGACAAATGTAAAAGCAACCATAGAACTTGGGAAATTGAGTCTCATGGAGTCATGGGTAGCATTTGAGCCTTTCTTTCCTGTCTGGCTTTCTCAGCTAGTGATAGTATAGCCACCCTGCCACTGCCCACGTGTGCCCTCCCACATAGTTCTGGCTGCTAGGCATGCGCTTCTCTCTGATGTCAACAGTTTTCTTTTGTTCATGTTCCTAATCTGTGTAATTTTCAGTGCTATAGAGTACTGTTATCTAACTAGATTTTCTTCTTATTTTTTACAAATTCAGAGTAACCCATTTGTAATAAGGGTTTTGAACCCCACTCTCCTTTCAGATGATTAGGTAGAGTAGAATTAAGGGGCGTTACTGTGCACCAGGGCATAGTGGGTTTGAGGAGGTGTGGTCAGGAGTTAATTAGGGGCTTGGCTGACAAAATGGAGATTTATATGTAGTGAGGAGGATTACATTAGGCCAGAGAGTGCAGCCAGTTGTGACCCTGCTAGCTCTAATAATTATTAAAAAGGGTCAGAAATAGGGATTAGGGAACAGATTGGAAGAGGTGGGGATTTTTTGTTTGTTTGTTTGTTTGTTTGTTTGTTTGTTTTACTCTAAAGGCCAAATAAAATGTATGAGCCAGATTTGGCTGTTAGGTCACTTAATTTACATGAATTTATGAATGACATGATCTATTCACGATTTTTAGGAATAGTGGAAATAGTAAGATGATACTCTTTAGCTTTTGAAATTAAGGTCTATAGGTTTGTCCTCTTAATTTGTCTAGGTTCCCCTTTCCTTTAAGAATCTTATTCTCAGGAGAGTTGGTCTGAGTCCCTAAAGCAGTTCCATTACTGTGTGCTTTCTCCCAGCAGCTGAGTTGTATAGCTATCTGGCCAATCTTACCTGGACTCTGTCAGGAGGGACTTAGGGAGATTTTGACGGTGACTGCACAGGCTCTAGACCTAAGTGCTAACCAGCCACAACTTCCTTACTTCTCTCTGGCTGTGTCTTATGATAGGGTGTTCTTCCTGGCTAAATGTGCCAGTTCCTGAAATACATTCTCCAGCCTCTCCTGGCTGCAGGAGCAGGGAGTAGTGTTCTGTGCTACATTGACCCAGTCACTTAAGTTGTGTATAGTCACGCCACTGTGTTTCTAGAAGTGGTCATCAAACTTCCAGGGCACAAATAGATGTGGAGGACAGAATGCTACCGGGCCAGGTTGACTTTCAATTGGTATTTGTAGTGTTCATATCAGAGCTAATATGTGCCACTTTATAAAACTTTCTGCCTTGTATTATTTCTTTTAATGTTGACATCAGTCCTGTGATAATAGGAATTATTTGCTTCATTTTATAGATTCCAGCCTCCTACATCCTTAGCATTTTTGTGTGCCTCTGTAAGTTAGGAAAAGCCTACAAGAGACTGTAGAGAAAGCAGTATAATTGTTCAGCCTCAATTGTAATACTACTTGGGTTGTACACTTTTCCTGTAATGTCAGTGTCATCCATGTGGGTTTCATGATGCAGTTTTCAGCTAATGGCAGTAATTGATTCATTGGAACAGAGAAAGCACAGACTTTCTGTAGCCAGGAAACCCCAAGGTCCCTGGTCACTTGGTTAGATCACAGATATACAGTGAATGAGAACTGGAACAAGAGAAGGGGCTCCCTTGGCCTGGCTTCTGCATGTGAGTTGTAGCTGGGTAAAGAATTTCCTGTCACCGGGTATCACACAGGTATTCTCTGGTGATTAAATCAGAACAAAATACTCATAGGATTATATATAGTTACCAGGACAGGAGGAATGTACAGTTAGCTTATGCAGGTCAGTAGTAGCTAACCTTTTACAGCTTATGGGTCAATAAGCAGCCTGGTCAGGATGTAAAAACAAGACCTGAAAACCAGATTTGTGTTTCATGTGGGGATTACTCAGAACAGTAGGTGGGAGACGGGGACAGAGCTGGAGAAGGACAGGAAATATGGAATCTGTGCCTGAATTTTTGAAATAGCCGCTCAAAGTAACTTTGGGTTGTGTTTTGAGAGATTTTCTACCTGAAAATGTGTTAATGTAGTATTCATATAAAACGAAAATGACTGTATTGAAAACCTTTAAGCAGTCTTTTCCAGAGTAATCTGCAACAGCATGTTTCTATTTATAGATTTACATTCCTTTCTGTAATAGATTTTTTTAAAAGCTAGCAGTTCTCCTTTTCTTTTAACCTAGGGACTCCTTTCCATTTGACCAACAGTTTAACATTCTGATGAGATTTATTGTGGATCAGACTCAGACTCCAAACCTCAAGGTCAGTAACTGTTTGCCATTATAATTCAATTCATGCAGCTGTTAAAAATCTACTTTTTCCTCCCACCATTTTTATTAATATATATGTGATACATAATGTTTACAATGAAATTGAGTATTTTGTGCACGTATATATCACATCAACTTTACAATCCCTTCCCATTTTTGACCCCAAATACTCCCCATCCCCCGCTAACTCCCACTGTCACACTCATTTGGTTCTATAGAATGCCTATATTCTGAGTTTCCCAAATCAGAGAAACTATGCTATATTTAATCTATTTAATCTTCTGTGTCTGACTCACTTCTGAGCTCAAATCACCACTCTTTAGCTCAGCTTCCCACCCCTAGAGTGGTCTGCAGTGGCCAAATCTTGATGCCTCTTATCTGAGTCCAGCAGAACCCTTTATTGGGATATTTGCCAAAAGTTTCTTTTTTCTGTATCTTACTATATTTTTGTTGAGATTCTTTAACATGGCCTCACCCACCTGTCCACATGAAAAAAGAAAAATAACAGTGTAATTCATAAGTCTAGAAAATAAGAGAAAGAAAAAGAAGTAAAATTTCAAATGCCTTAGCTTAGTACTAAAAGGTAAACGTTTATACATTCAAAATACGTTAAGGCTACAGTTTTCTTAGAATAAACTTACATCAAAGACCGAATAAGTGAATTGTTACAACAAACAAGACTATATCAAATTGCTATATCAAATGAACTTAAATCTATATCACATAAGTATATTACACTTATATCAATAGCTATAATGGCATACTTAGTTATTTCAGAATTTTTTGACTTTCATAAATTATTTACTAACATTTCACTAATGACATTTTGCAAGATTTGGTTTATCATTTTATCTACCTATCCATCCTTAAATTCATACACACATATTTATTAGAGATTTTATACCAATTCCCATGTTGAATATAATTATTATGTCTTGCTAACTAACATTATAAGTGATAATTGTGTGGGGAAACTTTACAGATTTTATAAAACAGATGGTACTGTTTTAGAAGTATACCAATCAAATAATTCAAATACCAGTCTATTTCTTGTTACACTTTCTCTTTAAATGTTTCCTTTCCTCCATGTTTGTTGATGCTGCTTGTCTTTCTGCCTCTCTCAGAGATTCCTTCAAGTATTTTCTGCAGTGCTGGGCTAGTGGTTGCAAATTTCTTCAGGATTCTTCTTGGTCATGAAAAATTTTTACTTCTCTTTCAATTTTCAGGGATAATTTTGCTGGGTACCGCAACCTGGGTTGATACTTGCTGTCTTTTAAAGTTTGAAATATTTTGCTCCAGGCTCTCCTGGCCTTTAAAATTTTCATTGAGAAACTGCAGTGATTTGAATGGGTTTACCTTGGTAGCATAGTGCCTGTTACTCTCTTGCTGCTTTTAGTATTTTCTCTCTATGTTGCATTTCTGAGGTTTTGATTATGATATGTCATGGCAAGTCTCATTGCAGGTTGAGGTATTTGGTGTTCTATAAGCTCTTTGTACCTGAAAATTAATTTACTTTCCTAGATGTGGGAAATTTTCTTGTGTGATTTCAGTGAATAAATTCTTTATACCTTTGGTGCTGTTTTCTATTCTTTTTCTGACACCCATAATTCTGAGATTGGTTCTCTTTGAATTATCTATCAGCTATAGTATCCAACTACTTTACTCATTTCTAATTTTGGGAGTCATGCTTAATTTTAGCATTTGTTTCCTCAGACTTGTATTCAAGGTCTGAAATTCTCTTCTCCAGTGTCCAAGTCGACTTCTCCTGCTTTCAAATGAATTTTTCATATCCTGAATTTCAGCTAGATTTTTTTTTCCAAAATTTCCACTTCTCTATTATCTCTTCCACTTCTCATATCTTGCATTTCTTTATTTACCACAGCCAACTTTTTATTTGTGGCTTCTATATGCTTAGTAAGCTTTGTCTCCATTAGGACCACCATTTGGTTAGTAAGTTCCTGTTTAAGCCCAATACTTGGATTTCTTTGAGAATATCTTATTTGAACTGGTTGTTCCACTCATTTATTTGCTTTTTGCCTTCCTTCCCTATGAGTTCCACTACTTCAGGGCCCATGACACTAGTTTCTGGGGTCCCAGTCGTCTCTGTATGTGTCCTGTTGCCTTGTCTTCTTCCCATGTTTCTGTTGTTGAGGGACTTCACTTGAAAGGCCTGGCTGAGCGGTTTCTTTGAACGGCTGTGACAGTTGCCAGGGAAGGGGAAGCTGCAATTCCTCTGAGGTCTGTGCTGAGAGTAGGCAGTGAGGGAGGACCTAACAGCCTGGTGACCTCTGAGGTGTCATGATCACCCCTGACCCCCTCAGCAAAGCTCTTCCACCTGCCCTGGCTCCCCCCCCCCCCCCCCAGGACAGGGCTCTCCACCCTCGGAGGTGTTCCCACTACATCCAACCCATTCAGGAGGTCTGCGGCTTTTTTCTCTTCTCCACAGTTGTCTTTTGTGCCAGTTTTTCCTAGGCACTGTTAATAAGAGTGCCCCCGAAACCCTGCTGTACATGCTTTTGTGCTTTCTTTTACTTAAATCAGTTCAATCTCAGGCTCTTTTTTTTTTTAAGTGGCTTCTGGTTGCGTCATTGCCTGTTGTGGCTGCTGAGTGCTGCTTCTGATCTAGGCTCCAAGAGACTTTTTCTAGGGGAAGCTCGCAGTACATGTAGTATGCACTATCCACAGGCTTGTTTTTGGAGGCTGGACCACTAGCTGTATCGGTTCCCGCTTCTCCTGGGTCCGTGCTTACCTCAGTCTGAGGTTCTGGTCTCCACACTCTCCTCCATCTGTGGATGCTGGCAGCTCAGGGCCGCACTCCGTCAGCTGCTGCTTTCCTCCACTTCCAGTATGTCTTCAGGATTTCTGACCTTCCTTTGTCCTTCTTTCAATTGTTGGGGTGCTCCTTCCTGTCCTAGCTCGGTCAGAGGTTCCAGACTCCAGGCCACCTTTCCTCTTTATGCAGGTACTGGCTGTTCCCAGCTGTTCGCTGTCAGCCTGGGGTGGCTTCCTGGGCTGCTCTCCCCCCCACCCCTTTCAGTATTCCTGATGGATTTCTGATCTTCTCTTGGACCCTTTCAATTGTTGCAGCACTCTTCCCTCTCAGGTACATTGAACAGGTGATTTTTGACTGTATTCTCAACTTTTTAAATAAATCCACGAGGAGACATTGTGCAGCATGGTTACTCTGCTGCCATCTTGACTAGAAGTCTCTGAAAATTTACTTTTTGAAAAATATATTGCTAATATGTAGCTATTATGAAGAGTTTGCTGTGAGCCTTTCTGCCTGCCTTCTTGTGAACATGTTCCTGTTTCTTTGAGCTCCATGTCTAGGAGAGTAGCTGCCGATTTGGTGGGTAGGTGCGCATGTAACTATTTTAGAAATTGCCAGAGTGCTTGTTGTGCACCACGTTCCTGATACGATGTATGAGAGCTCCAGTTACTCTGCGTATGATCTCGTTTCCTCCCACACACATTTCTTTTTCTTTATTTTTGTGGTATGGGGGGTCAAATCAAGGGTCTTCACACTAAGCTATATCCCTAGCCCATTTTTTGTTTTGAGACAGGATCTCACCAGGTTGCCCAGGCTATGCTCAAACTTGTGATTGTTCCACTCCTGCCTGCCAGATTGCTGGGATAATAGGCTGTGCCACTGGCCTGGCTGTGGCTTTCTTCTCAGTGGGTATAGTAGTCCTCTTCACTCCTGTTTTCTTCATCCCCATCCCACTGTGACCTGGACACAGTCCAGCACGGAGGAAGGCTTCCCTTGATGATGTTTACCTTTCTGTGATGGCCAGTTGGAAATTTTCTTGAGACTGGACACAGTGGTCCTTGCTGATAGTTCAGTTACATGGGAGGCAGAGGCAAGAGTATCCTACGTTTGAGGCCAGCCTGGGCAACACTGAGACCCTGTCTGAAAAAACAAACAGCAGTGAAAAATAGGATTCTATTCAAAAATTTTTCAAGTCTGTTTGACGATTTGTTATTATTGGATCTTTCAGGTCAAAGTTGCAATTCTAAAATACATCGAGTCCTTGGCCAGACAGATGGATCCAACAGATTTTGTAAACTCTAGTGAGACAAGGCTTGCCGTTTCTAGAATCATAACGTGGACAACAGAACCAAAGAGTTCAGACGTGAGAAAGGTACGTCCAAGAGAACTGTAGCGTAATTACAGACCTCTCCTGGGCATATTTAGCAACTGCAGGCTGCCCACTCTTTTCTTCCTTCCCTGTGACGCCATCTTGTGCTGCTGCACTTGCCTCTGCCTGCCTCTTGTCTCACCTGCTCTGCCCATTTCCAGTCTTTGAATATCAAAATGAATACCTGCTAGGTTTGTGGCTTTCTCAGGGGTGTCTATAAAGAAATTTTGTAATACAAAAGCACTCGTAGTTTAGTGTCTATTACAAGGACAGTGGATCAGTTGATAACATGCGCTCGGAAGGTGGAACTGCAGGTAGTTCTCAGGCTAGCGAGACATAGAATGCCTGATAGTGAAGTGGACTTGTAGAGAAGCTGGAGCAGACTATTGACTTTGAGAAGACCGACAGAGCTACTGAATGTATGCCACATTTGGAACACGGGTCTGTGATTGGGCTAATGGAGGAGGCTAAGAGTAGAGTTCAGGGTTTTGAGACACTAGATAGCTCAGGGTTGTTTTTTGTTGTTATTTCATTGGCTCAAGGGAAGTGCCCACTCCTTCCTTCTGAAACGGCGTACTGAGAGGAACGTAACATAGTAAAGCCCACGCTGTTACTTCTCTTACTAGGTAGTTATCTGCTTCACGGGGCTATCACATTTTAATTAACACAGCTGAAGTACTGAATCAGTCTGTGGCTGTGCAGGCACAAGGTACTGTTGGTTGGCTGTGGCTCTGTTGCTCCTTTTCCTGTTCATGTTACAGCCTGTGCTTGAGTTTCTTACGGCTGCGTGTGACTTTTACCTTATATAAGAGCTTTGTATTATACTTTTGAAAGCCAGACTTCTCAATTCTGCCCTCAGAGCAAAAGTACTGAGTGTTGGTTATTTGTGCTTAACCACAAGCCGGGCGTGGTTTCTTCTGCGCTGTACCTCTCCCCTAGGCAACCCTAGTCCTTCGGCCCTGGGCAGGACAGACAGTGGGACCTGCCTGGGTCCCACTGCCAAGTTCACACAGACACTGCGCGCTCTCTAGAGGAGTTCAGACAGGAGAACTGAAGCATGATCTGAAAGAGCCACATGACACTCATTTCTGTTGTATAAATAGCAAATGAAGGGTGCTGTCAGAGAAACAAGGGAAAGCCTTAAAGCACTTGTTCAAAATTATTATGCTAATATAAACTATTACAAACTATATTTTTGCTTTATGACCTTTTTGAAAAATGCCTAAGCATTCACACTGGCAGCATTTAACCAATAAACCAGTTTGGGATTTGGGAAGTTTACCAGGAGGTGGTTGGATGATTCTGCTTGGTTTAAAAGTCAGAAACATGTGTTTTTGTAATTTTTAAACTCACAGAATCAACCAATAAAAACAAAAGCCTTCTAAGTCACTAGCTTTTCGTCTTTGCTGTAACACATGTGCATTGGTCGGCTTTTTGTCACTGTAACAAAATACCTGACACTGGCTGTTTATGTTGAGAGCTTTATTTAGCATCTGGTTTTGGAGATCAGCTGGTGAGGGCCTCTTAACTGCATCGTATCATGATAAAAGCACGTGTGTGGGAGAGTTTATACCTCAAGCAAGAAGTGCAGGAGTGGGGTTGGTCTCACATTCCTTCTAAGGATATACTCTTCTTAACTTAAGAACCTCCGAGTAGACCCCACCACTTAAAGGGTTGCCACCTTCCACTAGTGCTACTGTGGGGACTGAACTTTCAGTCATGATGGATTCTTGGGAGATATTCAGACCACACCATTGTGTGTGTCTTTGTGGAGTTTTTAGAGGTAGTGTGTAACTCAGGTGCATCTTGTGGCAAGGAGTCTTTCTCAGGTACTCCCTACAGTGGGCTGCAATGTGTTTTACATTTGCATGTGATCACAATTAGGGCCTGGTTTGGATTGTTCTGATTACAGTGTCTACTTTCTGTGGACAGGCACAAGAGAAAACTTGAACTAGGGCTCACTGTCCTGACTTTTCTAATAGGACATTGCAGGAATTTCTTTACTTGGATTATTTGTATTTAGCTCAGGACTCCAAAAATCTCAGCTTACTTTAATACTAACCCGACGAAATGTGACTAGATTTATTGCCAGAGATCACATGGTTCATTTATTATTGTAAGGTGTGCACCACTTACTTTCAGTTACCTGTGATCACATGCTGGTGCGTCGCCAGGCTTTGTCTCCAGTGGTGTGTCCCATCCTACCTTAGTCCCCCTTTCCACCGTGAGGGCTGCTTTACTCCTCACCCTCAGTCGTAGTTTAATCCCAGGTTCTGGTATAATAATTTTGATATCCAGAATTAAAGAAGCTTTATTTAGATCAGTAGTTTTCAGTCCTGGTTACAGTTAAAATCACCTTAGATTTCTAGTCCCACATCTATGGTTAATTGATACAGGAAGAGCCTGGTCCTTGAGCTGTTCTGAATGAGGTTCCTTCCACTCTTGGCTGGTTTTTAATGCACTGAGTTGAGGCTTGTTATGTTAGATCGTTGCCCTGAGATTGGAGCTCAGGTTGTAAGGCTGCAGAGGTTGCCTTGACCTGAGAGCTGTGAGTTCTCCCGCTGCTCAGCCTGGTTCCCAGGGTCTTGAGGACTCAGCCTGGCCTCGCTCTTGCATGCCATCTCTAACCCCGCTGGCGGCTGGGAGCCTGTTTGCCCTCAGTCATGTTCCTTCAGGCTCATTGGACACCTGCTTGACTTTCTGTCCTGTCATCTAGTGCACACTGCTTGTACTTTGGAAAGATTACTGGAGAGTAAGAGGCGTCCTCCATCATGAAATCTGGATGGGATGTGCCTAAGTGGTAAAGAGAAAGGGCAGTACTCCATATTGGCAGGATGAGGTTTGTCTGAGAGAAGTGAGTAGACCGGTGTGTGTGTGTGTGTGTGTGTGAAGCTGAGGGTTTTGGGAAGGTGGACACCAAGAAGCTGTTTTACTCAGCAGCAAGTACATAGGAGCATAGTAGGTACTGGGGTTTTAATCTAGAATGTCTTCCAGAGACCCATGTGTTAAAGTTTGGGGTTATTTGGAGGTGATGGAACCTTGATGAGGTGGGCCTAGTGGGAGGAAATTAGGTAATGGAGGATGTCCTTGGAAGGAACACAGGACCCTGCCCATTCTGACTCTTTCTTTGCTTCCTGGCTGCCATGAAATAAACAGGCCACCTCCACCATATGTTCCCGCCATGAAATACAGTATCGCCACGAGCCCTACACAGTGAGACCAAGTGACCGTGGGCTGAAATCTCTGAAACTGAGCCAAAATAACCCTTGCATCCTTATAAATCATGTCAGGTATTTTGTCAATGTTGCAAAATTGGTTAACAGAGTAAGAGACTAATAAAGTAATATTCCGTGAATTAACAAAAAGCAGCAACAGGGAAATGATTCATTTCATGTGACATTATGAAACCGTCATTTAAAAAGCTCTAGTCTTGAGAAACTTCTCTTTTGACTTTTGCATTAGCTTTCTGTTACATAACTCACCACAAACCTAACCTCTTGAAACAGCAAGGATTTCTGGCCTCTCAGCTTTTCTAGTCATGAATCTGCACGTAGACTCTGGGTGCTCTACCCGGGGTCTCTGAGGCTGAAGTATAGCTGTCTTCAGGCTCTGCGATCTCATCAGTGTCTGTTCTTGGCAGAGTTCAGCTTCTTTTAGTTCCTCACGCTTACAGATCTGACGTGCCTGCTGTCTTGCTGACTGTCAACCAGGGACCATTCTCATTTGTGGAGTCTGACCACCACAAAGTTTGCTGTTTGCTGCTTCAAGGCCAGAGGGAATAGTTGAAGAAATAATGTCCAAGAATTTCCCCAGTTTGGTGAAAGCACTGATTTTCATGCCTAAGCAGTTCAGCTACAAACAAGATGTTAAGAGAAGGGACACGGCCCTTGATACCTCACCTCTAAATGTGGAATGCTAAAGAGCATCCTGAAGGCAGGGGGGTAGCGAGTCCTCATGCCCACCGGGGCTTCTGACGATGAACAGCTGGTTTCTTATGGGAAACCACAGAGAACAGAAGGAAATGGAAGTAACATCCACAGTGCCAAAAGGAAAAATCATTCAACCGTGAAATCACTCTTAAGCAAAATTCATCTCCAACAAATGAAGGAAACCTTAAAACCAGCAGGAGAATCTTTTGACTATTTCCAGCCTCTTTTCACTCTCATCTGATCAGGTCAGACCCACCCAGCATGTCTCCCCTTCAGTTAACTGATAGTCAACCAGGTAGGGACCTTAATCGTACCTGCACAAGGCCTCCTGCCAAATAGCGACAATGCTCTCGTGCATCTCTGCTGCACTCACCCGACCACTCGGTAGGGAAGGGGATTACATGAGGTGGTAAACATGGGGCCATCTTCATGTTTTGCCTACCAAGGTTTCGTATCTTTCAGTGGCAGGAATTTTCCATAGTTTTCTTTTTTTATGATTCTCAGTTCTCATTTAAGTAGAAGGATTTTCACAGCTCTATGCAGATTGTAATGCAATTCACCTTACTTTAGCAGATACATCTTGGCATTCCAGACACCTTCTGGGTTTTTATGTATCATTCCTGGTATCTGTGGCTTTCACTGGTTTGCTTCTCTGTTGTCGGGACTGACTAGTAAGCCTTGTTATCTGATTCAACGTAGTGCGCTAAAGCACAGTGGTCAGGTATGTTCTTTTGCCCTGTAAACCACCCAGCCAGTAGTGTATCTCAGAGCGCTGCATTTTAATCCTTGGAGATAGATTCATTGTTGCTTAAATCCCTGTTAGATTATATTATAAATCACTGCTATTTAAATCACTTTATAAATACAGTTGCTATTGTGAGGCAGTTTCCTTACAGTGAACACGGGACACATGTGAAGCATTCATTGTCTGAAGGATCATAGCACCTGAGTAAATTAGAATATGGAGAAATTGAGCTGCAGCTTGTATCATTCTGCTCTGAAATATGAAATTACTATTTAAACTGTTTAAAAATAGTGCTGATACCAGTCTTATCTAGATGAATGAATGCACTTTAGATAAATATCTATTTTGAATAGATTTATATTTTGCCTCATCTCTCATCTCCAGAGTTTTTGAAAGTCTGTTATAGATCTTAGAAGTCCTAATAATTTAAAAGTATTTTATTATTATGAACCAAGTTTTCCCATTACTATCTTGCTTTATTTTTTTTTTTTTTAACAGTAGTATGGGGTGATTTTCTAAATACTAGAAGCCTTCAGTCCAAACTCTGGCAATAAAACCTTGCTGGATCTGTCTCTGGGCGGTATTAATTTTATACAGATATACCAGAGCAGTTTGCAGACAACATAATTCACTCTCCAGATCTGTAAGATCTTATTTGAGAAAGCAGCATTGAAACATCTTAAACTGATATAAACTAATACAGGTCAGATTCATTGACTCTAGCACTTTTAACATTTTCTTTCCTCCCTTCCTGGCTCAGTAGTTTGGATGTTTCACCTTTAGGAAGGTTTTCGAATATGTGTGTGAGATGTTCTAAAAACAAAAACAAATCGGTCCCCAGTAAGGGGTGCTTGTAAGGCTGAGATGGCCACTTGGCCCCAGTAGAGAAGCCCCACCCAAGTGAACTGGCCTCCGTTAGCTCACTCGTCTTCTTTTCTTGTTTTTAACTGTGAGAGTTCTGACTGCGTGCACAAACTCTACAGAGGGGTAGCTTCGGCTCTTCCCAGTGCGTTCATGTGATTTTAAGGCAGTAGGATGTATCACCCACAGAAAGACGATTTTTTTTTTTTTTTTTTGAGACAGGGTCTCACTCTGTGGTCCAGGCTAGTCCTGAACTCCCTTCAGAGCCCAGGCTGGCCTCGGACTCAGGGCAATCCTCCTGTCTCAGCCTCCCAAGTGCTGGGATTACAGGCGTGCGCCACCACACCCAGTTTATGTGGTGCTGGGGAATCAAACTAGGGTACTTAGCGCTTGCTAGGCAAGCGCTTTAACCGCTGAGCCATTCCTCCTGCCGAAAGACGATTTTCTTTTGGCTTCTGTCTCAGCATTGTGAGCACGTCATTTCATCTCCAAGTTCTTGTTATCTGTCAGGTGGGAATAGTGCTGCTTGCTTTAGGCAGTATTAGAAGCATCAGCTGCAGCAACGTGTATCAGAGCCCAAGTAAGTAAGGCTTCCTTTGCCGGGCAGGTTCTGCTCTCACTGCTCAGGGCTTTTGTTGCTGCTGTCATTGTGTATGGAACACATAAAATACCAGATTTTTTCAGCATTCAGGAACCCTTATACTCCATCAAATGTGATGACAGCAATAGAATTTTTAGTTGTATTTTTTAAGATTCAAAAGTCCTGCACATTTGCTAATCATACGTGTTCTTTGGGGTCACTTTTAGTGAGTTAGCAGGAATCTTCTTAGTTATTTTGCTGTTCTTTAGCCCCCACATACAGTTTTGGGAAATAGGGGAAATCAGAATGTGGCAGAGAGACCTAGAAAGTGTAAAGCTGCTGTTGGCTCAAGCAAGAAGAGTGTTTAAAACAGTCCTCAGGGGGCAGAATTCCCACATGGTAGGGTTTTTTTTTTTTTAAATCTCTGATTATAGGAGTAGCATAGCCTAATCTAAAAAGTTAAGAGATAATATTATCAAATAAGATTTGAGTCTCAGGCCGGAGGAATAGCGCATCGGTTAAAGCTAGGCAGGCACTTCGTCAAGTGCCAGGTACCCGAGTTTGATTCCCCAACACTACGTAAGCCAGGTGTAGTGGCACACACATGTAATCCCAGCCCTCAGGAGGCTCAGGCAGAAGGATTGCTGTGAGTTCAGGACCAGCCTAGGCTACAGAGTGAAACTCTGTCTCAAAAAAAAAAAAAAAAAAAAAAAGATTTGAATTTCAGCTGTGACTATAATCCCTTTCAAACCTTGTCTTGACTTCCAATCTCCCATCTCATCATGTGTAGCAAGACCATTCCAGTCTTCAGGAAGGGCTATGACTAAGCAAAGAACACAGCAAATGGCGACTGAAACCTCATGGATTCCTCTTATTCCTGCCTCTTGATTGTATGTGCTTCTGTGATTTTATATAAAAAGTCGACTACTCTTTCAGCTAACAGCCTTGGCTAAGCACTCGCTGCTCCTCTCTGACCCAGTCCTCCCCTCTCCTGTTGCCAGTCCCTGCTTCAGCGTAGTCGCGTAGGTGACGATGTTCCCACTAGGTCAGCTTCCACCTGCTCTGGGCCTGGAGAAGGAAACTTGGAAGAAAATTGTAAACAGGTAGATTGGAAACCGTCTGCTAATTCCAAGCCATGTGCCTCACTGTTTGCATTTTGTATTAACACCAGTGACCCTTGTGAAAACACTAGGAACAATTTGAAGAAACTTAATACTAGTAAAGTACTGTGTGAGCCCGTGTATGCCTGCATTGGTGCCGATGTTGTGATATGACTCATGATTAACAACCTTCGCATGGCTGTGTTGAGTGGAGACCACTACCATATTTTAGTGGGACAGGAAAAGAGATTCCCAATGGAAATTTGTAAAGGCTTCAAAATACCTTCTCTTTGGTGATTTTGTGAAGTACTTTTAATGACAACCTCTGAAGAGAACAATAAATGTTATTTAATTAATTAGAAAACTTCGTTTTCCTCCCAAATTGTAAATATTCCCAAATTAACATCAACATTGAACCAGTTGTCAAAACTCTAATAATGCCCTATCTACTAGGAAGATGTTCTCTGTACTGAAAGGCCTTTGGTGGCCATGAGGTCTTTGCAGACAGAAGCAGTGAGATTCTATCCTTTTATCCTACTATCCACTCCCAAATTCTATTAGGGAGTGAGAATTTCCTTTTGAAATGATCCTGTTGCCATTTGACCCATAATGTACCCTAGAGTTATCCATTAGAAAAGGCAGCAGCACTCTGAAATTTTTGTCTGGCTTCCTAGTGGCCTTCATTTTGGTGGAAACAGCGTTATAGTGTGCATGCAGACAAGGACAGTGGCACACTTCACTTTTGAAGTCATTGGTGAGCAGGAGCCATGTTCCAGGCTTTCCTGAAATGCATCTCTCCAATCAGGTCCATATTGGGAATTCTTTTAATGAGATCGTATTGGTGGTAATGATAGATAGACCCCATAGCTTTCTTTCTTGTTTAGATATTTAAGTTCTCATTAATTCAGAGGGTCATAGATAAAATGTTTAAGAACCATATAGTTTCTTTCCTTGTAAAATTTTGATTAAAAAATCTTTTAAGAAAACTTTCATTCCTGGAATTTGAATCTCTCTAGGAAAAGACTTAATTTGAAAGCAACTTTACACTAAAGAGTGAATTTTGAAAACTGTACTAAACTTCTAATGTTTTGTACAAGGTATCCCAGAAATTTAATTTTTCCTATGTATGCAAGACTTTTGGGACATTTTGTACATTGTAATGCTTGCAGTCTTTCTCACAGCATTTATAGCATTTTTCCCACAGTTTTACTTCACATATCAGAACAAATTAATCCTGAGCAAGCCAACTATATTATATGTATGGCAACTTCTCAGATGTTTTATATTTTGGAAAACATGAAAACAAATCATTCATTTATCTTTATTGATACAGTGCACACACGTTGGCAAGCACATCTGTACACATCATTACAGATTCAGAATCCCCTATCTCTATTTGGCTTCTTAGAAAAATTCAACATTGGGGTTTTTGAGAAAAGGCTAGTTGGTGGGTCAGAAGTTAAGTCTGTTTGTGCACTTTCTTCTCCCTTGTAGGTAATTATTTTTAATGTTGCATTTGTGCCATTCCTAGACAGGCTGTCATAAGAGATCCTACTAATTTTATAATTTGCTTCATGAAAAACTTAAAGTTTGTGGTGACTCGGTGATGTATGATTCCAAGGAGGAATGCAGTCTCTTGACAACAGTGGCACAATTTACATTAAAATATACTATTAAAAATACAATCAGTTTTGTGGTTTTCACATGCCAGTGCACAGTCTGACCTTTCTTTTTAAGCTGACAGTAAGATTTTTCCCTGCTAAAATTCCAGTCTGCTGCTTTCTTTCTCCTTATAGTTCAGTTTTTCCTGCATGTGTTTTATTTTTTTCTAATAACTAATGAAATGAGTTATTTTTAATATACAAATTACTTTGCATGGTTTGGGGAATATGTTCTATTGTATGGGTCATGTTAATAGTATGTTAAATTGGTCATAAAATAGACTCCTTCAGATAATTTATGTATAAACTTTCATTAATGAAGTGCAGCAAATATATATTTATTACAGTGATAGTAAGGTTTTGCCTGTGATAACAACACACTGGCCACTTGTGATGTAATTCAAGTGGAAGGGCTATTTTGACTATATTTACAAATTATAGAATGTACTTTTGCCTGATGCTTTGCTTCATGGAATACTTTTGTAATGCTGAAAAAAGTGATTTTTAATTCCATAAAGAACATTTTACTGATACTTTTTTAATGTGGGTCTTTGAATTTTTGTTCCTTCTCCAGACACAAAAATAGTAGTTTTGTCCTAAGTAGACCTAGAATTAGTTTTAACATTGTAAAAGCATTCAGGTATTTTGACAATGAAGTTCCCACAAGCACTCCTTTATGTAATAGTCTATGTCATGGAAAAATATTTCAAGTAATTACTGCAATCCTAAGTAATTAGTCTTTGAAAAGATTTAATGCTTTTAATAAAAGTGAAAAAAAAATCATCGTATCCACAGAAACAGTTTTTCTCAGTAGCTTTTCCTTTCTGTTGACTCTTAGAAACTAATAAGAAATGCCAATTGGTATTTACTAAAGTCTTCTGTTGGCGTAGCTTTTATGAATCCAAACCCTTGCAGTTAACTCCTCGGGCATTGCTTTTGAAGCTCCAGGCGCCTGTCACAAAGGTAGCATCCTAGAAAGCACACTGCTTGCTGCAACCCTCATTTCTGCTAGTTGCTTTCCCCACCTGATGCCATCATTATGATGGTCCTGCGATGTATGGTCTCAGTTCATAAAGGAAAGCAAAACACTCTCCAATGGACAGAAAATCAAGTTTTTAATTTATGCCATCTGATAACCAGTTTGCTTCCCAAAAATCTCTCTTCTTGACTCATTGGCATAAAAAGTAGGTGGTTTGTGGGGCGGGGGGTGAGGGGGTCGTATTTAAACTCATCACTTCTTTTTCCTCAAGTCAAGGGTTAGGATAAGAAGTTTCTCAGTAACTTGCCTAGAGATTTCTTTCCAGGATGACCTGGGTGCCCTGGAGCCCTGCCCAAGTCTGACTTCTTAGAGCAACAATAGCTTTAAGCTTTACACAGGTTTTTTTTTTTGTTTTTGGTTTTTTGGGTTTTTTTGGTTGTTTCCTTTACCAATTTTCCAACGGCCTTCCCAGTACCAAAAAACAAAGAAAAAGTCACAGGAAAAGTTAATGATTGATGTGCTGTGGAAATCTGGACCAGGGCATTAAAATGGAGCCAAGTTTTACTTATTTTTTAAAAATAATAACTGTTTCTTTAGTTTTAAAGACAAATGGGTGAACAGTTCATAAACATTTTGACCAAGACGCAGTATGGAACAGCACATAAATTAATCATGGTTCCTTTTTTAGGCAGCACAGATTGTGCTGATCTCTCTGTTTGAATTGAACACTCCTGAATTTACCATGTTACTTGGTGCCTTGCCGAAAACATTCCAGGATGGTGCCACCAAACTCCTGCATAACCACCTCAAGAACTCCAGTAACACCAGTGTGGTGAGTATTCAGGTCATAGCTGCTGTTCCGAGCTGATCCTGACTCATGTGGGCCTATCTCATTCGCACTAACGGGCCCTCCAGCTGCCTGTTGCTGGTAGTAGACTGGGAGCATATCCAGGGTGGAGCCCTGACTCCTCCTGGCATAATCGCCATAAATGAATGAACCTGGTACTTACATATGACCTTTTTCTTAGGATAGGTTGTTCCTTCAGTTAAATTTTTGCTAGATCGTGTCATTATTCACTCTCTATTGGATCTTTCTTATTTTTAACACTGTAAATGTGCACCTACTCAGTTGTGCCTGCCTCTGTTGCACAGCTGACATTAGTCATTCAGCTACAGGATTGTCTATGTGGCATTTGTCTGTGTTTGGGTTATATGTACTTAAAGTGGATCTTATGATGCTGGGAATGGAGTAGATGAGCTGTCATGGGCAAGGTCCACCCATTTGTCTGCATGTGGAATGAAAGACCTAAGGAAGAGCGAGGTTGTATTCTGTAGAAAGCTCTTGAATAATGGTTCCTCCTTTGCCTTCATCCAAGGGATCACCAAGCAATACGATTGGCCGGACACCCTCCCGACACCCCAGCAGCAGGACCAGCCCCCTGACCTCACCTACCAACTGCTCCCACGGAGGGCTGTCTCCTAGGTAAGCTCACTTCCACAGAAGTGAAGAAATGGAAACTCTCCAATGTCTGTGCATCCTGTTTCAAGATTTGTAGGCCAAGCTTACCACCAAAAGTATTATTTAGTATCACTCTTATGCTATTATAAATGTAATCTTGAGCAAAATAAACTGATCTATGCGAATATCCTCTGTGCTTCTTCTAGCTCTGCACACTCTCTAGTACCTTACAGATTTTAAAACTAGAAGGTACCTTAGAGATTGTAAAACTAGAAGATGTATATTTGCATAAAATCATCAAGGAAACTGGTTACCTCCTCTCCGTGTGATAGGAGAGCTTGAGAGTATTTGCTTAGTCAGTTTATAAATTCCTTGTAGTCAGTTTGCACCAAATCTTGAGTAATTTTCCAGACAAATGAAGTTGCTCTCCTGTTTACAGCAGGATGCTTCTCTGAAGGACTGTGATTTAGAAAATGCAAATTAACTCAAACCAGCATGTTTAGACTCCTGTTGGGCCTTAGAGACTGAAGCGACTTCAGAAGAGAGAACTCGTGTATCATGTTCTGTGGATAGCACTCCTCCTGCTGGCAGAGGCTGTAAATTTTGCAGGATGACTCTTACTCATGGCTGAGGTCACTCTCAAGTCGTGGTCTTATAGGCCAGGGTTTTCTGCCGTGTTTTTTCAACAAGAAGTCCAGATCTGTGGGCTCATTAACAGTAGTAACCAGGAGACTTTTGTCCTGAGGGATATTGACACTCAGGTTCTTGAAGTAAAAATACTGAAAGACAGTCATTTTCTCTATAAGGATTTGCCTTTATTAGGAAGATATCAAAATATAAGTGCTTTTAAATTTACATTTTTCGATGATCTTGAGCCTCACAAACCAACAAAGTTCTCTTCAAAGTTCTCTTTGGAGCACATCAAATTTATATTTTTCTCTTTGAGAAAAAATATTGTATAAGATACCTGTAATATCCTGCTGTTCCTGTTGCCTAACATGCATTCTTTCAGAAGATGTCGCCCTCTCACCTAAGTGTAATGTCCCTTGATGTTATGGCTCCAGAGCTGGTCTTTGTGGTCATGACTTCAGCAGGATGTTATAATTAGAAATTGAGGCCAGAAATCAATGGGAGTAGGTCCAGCTTCTTCCACTTTTGACTAAAGGGTTAGCCAACATGTTTTTAATTCTAAAATGTGTCTTTAAAGTATTTAATTTAGATGACCAAGATCCAACGTTAATTGTAACATTTTATGGAGAACTGACATGTTGTAGAGATTGTTGTTTTTGTGTAGATGTGATATCTCTGCAGTGTTAATTGGGAAACCTGTTCTTTCATATGCTAAATACGTCTTTTAGTTATTGCATTATTAGGGTGGCACATTCTGTCAGTAATAAGCAGATAGATACAGTTCAGCTTAAGGATTTGGGTATTGTGTGTACTGATGGAGTGATGCTGACGGTACCGGCAGGGGACTGGCTAGAAGTTAATCTCCATAGATCTTGAAGTTATCAAATCCAGGTCACCATTTCTTCTTAATTAGCCTTGTCTCAGTTTTTACTCTTAGGATTACAGAAGGCTTACAGATCAATGGAGAAATGAAGAGATGTACTTTCAGTATTAAAAAGTTCTAGTGGACAAATTCATCTGAAGGGAATGATTTAGATAGAGCCTTTCTTTAGAAATAAATAATGCCCACATTCAGTGCTTAAAAGCCAAATGAACTTCGCCAACTCAAGCTCAATAAGAAAAATGGTTTTTTTACGGAACAGAGACTGTTCAGCTGTAGGACAAACTGCCTCACATTATTGTGTCACTAGAAAGAAAAATAGCCAACTAGACTGCACACTTCCAAACAAGAGAAATTGTAAAAGTAACGAGTTCTTACACTAACTTGGGGAATTGACTCTTTTGCCACATCCTGTGGAGGTGATGCACAGGAGACAGTTTGAGATATTCTTTGAAAACTCACTCTCTCTCTCTCTCTCTCTCTCTCTCTCTCTCTCTCTCTCTCTCTCTCTCTCTCTCTTTGTGAGACAGGGTCTTGCTCAGCAATCTAGGCTGGTCCTGAACTCACTATGGAGCCCAGGCTGGCCTTGGACTCGCAGCAATCCACTGTCTCCGCCTCCCAAGTGCTGGGATTATCGGCGTGCACCACCACACCCAGTTTATGTGGTGCTGGAGAATTGAACTTGGGTACTTAGCACTTGACATAGCATTTGCTAGGCAAGTGCTTTAACTGCTGAGCCATTCCTCCAGGCACAGTCATATAGTAATAACCTTTTCTTTTTAAAGGAGAAAGCTATTATGAATTTTTGTTTTTAAACTAATTCTGAGTATCAAAATGAGCTTATGTATGTGTTTGTTTATTTGTTTATAGAACTCTGTATTTAGTTTTGTTTGTTGAATTTGTTTTATTTTTGATACTAGGGATTAAGCCTAGGCTTTCACACTAAGCTACATCCCCAGTCTGTTTTTATTTTTGAGACAGGGTTTCACTAAATTGCTAAATTTCCAAGGCGTGTCTCAAACCTGTGGTCCTCCAACCTCAGCCTCCCAGAGTGCTGGGATTACAATGCCTGCACTACCAGGGTAGCTAAAATATTCTCACTTGGATGATGGTGATGGAAGGGAACTATTCCCAAATGGCAACTAAATGCAGTGTGATAGGCTTTAAAAAAATAACACTAGTGAGGAAGTCATTTTGTTAATCTAGTAGTATCATAGATGGCATCAATACCAAGTTGGATTTGGCAAATTATTCCATTAATCCCTGCTTCGGTGTGAGAGATGGATGGCCTCTCCGGCTAATGGCAGGTACTGCTTGCTGCATGGATGGGATCCATAGACTGAGGCTCTGCATCCTTAAGCACACTCAGGCTGTAGTTCACTCTACCCAGTACAGTTCTGTGGTAAATGGCAAGTGGAGTTGCAGAGGGCATCAGAAATACCAGAAGTCTGTTCTCACGGAACCCAGCATCTGGGGACCTTGCCCCAGTCTGCCGTGCATTCTTGGCATACTCATTGCAGAGCAGACTGGTAAGGCACAGCTTCCCTCTGCATCCCCTGGCAGCAGGAAGTGATTGTAGGTGGACTTCCCGTGCCTCCCTCAGAGGACCAGGAGCATCTCCAGAATCAAATCTGGAGTTAATGGGAGCCTTCTCTTCCACGTGGAGTTGGGGCGTCTGCCTGCTCCTCATGTGTCAGTGGAGGTCCAGCTTGGGGTGTCACCATGGCTCGTGGCTCTTGCCCTAACCCAGGATGTGACCTGGAGAAGGTCTTTAGTTCCTCCATGTCATAGTGACCCTCTCTACACCTTTATTTTCTTACCACCTGGTGGCATCACAGGCTGGCCTAACTCATTTTCTGTGGGCAGGGCAGGCCACTCTGAGACCTCCACTTACAGCAGCCTGAGTGACACAGTGACCCCACCCCAGGTTCTTGCTCAATTCAGCACTGAGTATGGCTCTGGCTTCCTAGTGGCCTCCCCATCCTTTTGAATGAGACAGTGGTTAGAACCTCCACCTCTGACACTGCACACCAGATCAACAAGTGGCAGTTGTGTAATGAAGACAGGCACCCGTGTCCCCACGTGAATGTTAGAGTCCATGTCAGGTGCTATAAGCAGAGGAAGCAGGTTCTTTGCCCCCCTCCTTGAGCTGACCAGGTGAGACTCAGCATCCCAGTGCTACAGTAGAGCTGCTGTTCTCACAGAAGAAAATCACTTCTGTCTGACACCATCTCACTGGGTCCCAGCGCACACAGCCCTCTGTTACACACTGGGACCTTCTGCTGAAAGCAACACCGCCCATGTGACTGCTGTAGTCCTTCTCGTCCCTTTTGATAGAGGGCCCATTAATTCATGCATTTTTTCTATAATAACTGCTCATTTTACCTGAAACTGAGTATCTGTATTTCATTATACACAAGTGCTTATAATGTCCATCCCAACTGGACATCCAGGCCAGTGTATACCTGTGTATCTTTACATATGCAAAACTCCAGCCCCGGACACACTTGCAGTCTACGTGACTTTAAGTAGTAAGCACACCCCGTGGTGGGAGAGGAAAGAATGAAGCAGTCTCAATGAGGACCAAACTGTAAAATGAAATTTGTTTTTTTTTATCTGTTGGATGAAGTATTAATTTTGCTCCGGTTAATTTTGATAGACATCTGTCACGGAAGGAGGAGACTGAGCCACCTCATGTGTAGCGTCTTCCTGCCCCTCCCCCTTTTGCCTGCCGTGTTTCTCTCTCTGATTTTCCTCTTCTGATCACTGCAGTCGGTTGTGGGGTTGGAGTGCCGATGGGCTATCGAAGCACCCACCTCCCCTCTCTCAGCCTAACTCCATTCCCACCGCTCCCTCCCACAAGACTCTCAGGCGCTCTTATTCTCCCAGGTAACACCCTACCTGTCACCCTTGTGTGAGATGTCACAATATTATTACATTTCCAAGGTCGTCTCAGGTCTTTCTGGAAGGCTTCTCAGCTCCCGCATTGTGGCCCTGCCACTGCTTAGCCTCTCGGGAGTAGAGCCTCGATAAGAAATGGAAGCCAGTGTGTGATCTTGGCTGAATCTCCCAAGCACAGCTCCTGCTTTGTCACGGGGACGCTGCCTTTCTTGTCACAGATTCATCACTGCTTGTGAGCCTTTAGCCTGGCCTGGTGCTCAGCCCTCAGAAGGAGCTCAGCAAAGGAGAAGCCATGGTTGATAACAGGGGGAGCAGTCTCCTTAGTGTGCCTGGCGGGGGCAGAGATGTTCCTCTAAGGGATGGACGCTGCCATCCTATCCCATGCAGCACGTGTGCCCCATCCTATCAGGAAGCCACAGAGGCGCAGATGCCCCACTTCCAGCAGGAGAGTTCTGTGCCATCTTGAAACGTGACTGTGACAGTGTAAGTCACAAGGAGGCAGGCTTCTTCCAAGGTTAAAACCCCACGAGTGTACAGAACCAAGAAGGATCCATGTGGCCTGCATGTAGACACCTGGGTAGGGTCTCTTGGGTATGCTTTGTAAAGACCCAGAGGTGCAAGGATCCCTTGGCTTCAGTCCCTTGATTGTAGGAGCAGAGCCCAAGGCAGTGCAGCCGTCACTGTGGTAGGAAAAGGCTCCATTAAGGAGATAGTCTGGTACTTTGAAAATGCCTCCTACTTAAGATTTGCATCCCAGTACTCGGGAGGCTGAGATAGCAGAATTGCTGTGAGTTCAAGGCCAGACTGGGCCACAATAGTGAGTTCAGGACCAGCCTGGGCTATAGAGCAAGATCCTGTCTCTAAAAAATAAAAGTAAGATTTGCATTCCTACTTTTAAACCCTAGGGAGATGAGCACAGTAAACAGATCTGCAGGATACTTGAACATCTTTTTTTTTTTAAGCTATTACAACTCTGAAAGTAACTTCCAAAGTACACAGAAGGGTATATAGATGTAGTTCGGGGGTTAGGAGCACTTGCCTGGCAAGTGCAGGGCCCTGGTTTCAATTCCCCAGCACATAAGCTGGGTGTGGTGGCTCCAGACACACCTATAGAAAATAAATTTAGGAAAAAACCCAGCATGCACAGAGAGCTCTAGTGAATGCTTCCCAGGGTTGAAAGCAAGCACAAAGGATTGCTGTCATAAGGAAGCCTGGTGCTGTTTGTTTCTCCTCAGTAGTAGAGATTGGACCCACGCCGTCACACTGAACTGTATCTCCAAGCCTTTTTTTTTTTTTTTTTTTTTTTTTTTTTTTTTTTTTTTTTTTTTTTTTTTTTTTTTTTTTTTTTTTTTTTTTTTTTTTTTTTTTTGCTTTTTGTATTGAGACAGGGTCTTGCTTAGTCACTTAGTTTCCAGTACTAGGCTTGAATTTGCATTCTTCTGCCTCGGTTTCCAAAATGCTGGGTTTACAGGCATGTGTCAACGTGCCTACCATTATTTTTTTTTAAAGGTTAATGTTGCCTCAGTGCAGTCCAGATTGTTGATTTTCCCCCAGTGGGTGGCCCTGCACCATCTTGCACATACCAGTGTCACCGCTACCCGTCTTCCCAAGCAGCCATCATGCTGGCCTTCCGGGAGAAGATGTCACATTCCCACGATCATCTGTCCCATAAGCATACAGTAGACAGTGTTGACCTAGCACACTGATGGACAGTGCTTTGAATGTGCTTACAGCTCTGCCCAGCATCCAGAGCAGAGATGGTTACTGGAGACTTACCTTGAGAAAACTACAAAGGACACTGTGTCGGTCGGTCTCTTTGCTCTCTGCGTACTGATTTCTCAGTAGAACAATTACCCGTCTCCATACCTAGCATACTTTTCCTACAAAGTGGCAAAAGAGAAAGTCTCAGAAGGCAGTCTCCCTCTCCCCAGTTTCTTCCTGCGGAGCTGGTCCTGAGCTCCTCGCCACCCACTGTCCTGTCCTCCACCAAGCAGGCCCTGGGATGAATTCGACTGACCTTAGATCAGTGACTGCTGACTGATTAACTCTTGCTAATCTAAAGAACCCTAAGGGAGCCCTTGGGTCTAGTCAGTGTTTACAGGTGATCAGGACCTGGCCTTTATCCCAAAGGAAAACTCCTGCAGTTGTCTGAGAGCCCAGTCAAGACAGACTATGGCACATGTGGCAGGTGGAGGTTCTCCTACCAGAGCCTCTTCCCAGGCAGCCACCGGGCCCTCCTGTTGCCCGTGTGTGTTGCTTAGCAGGATGCAGGATGCCCTGCTGACAGCCTTCATGGGAAGTTCCTTTTTCTCTATGAAGTGAAGGCTTATAGGTATTGCTTTGAAAAAAAGAGAGAGAGAGAGAGAGAAATACGAATTGAGCCAGAACATAAAATAAACATAAAATAGCAAAGGGAGCAACTGTCCATTTCCTGTTAGTAGAAAGAAGTTATGTCCCACCTGGAGCTCACAGTCTCCGGTTCATACCAAGGAGGTACTTCACAGCTCACACTTGATCCTGACAGGGTCACCTCCCGTTTTATCTGTGTGCGCACACTGCTGCATTGGAACTGGGGTCGGTTTGTCCATTGAAAGTGAGGAGGAGGAATGTTAACTGGCAGAATCCTTTATTTTCTTATCATCCAACAAGGCTGTTGTCATGATAGAGATAATTGAACCAAAATGAACTATATTAAGAAAGTTCAGGTTTGAAACTCATGACATGAATTGCCTGAAAGCCAGCTTTCTCTGAAGCGACACATGGAAAATAATATTGTGACATCCTTTAAAGAATTGAACGTTCTGCCAAACTGCCTCTTGTCCATCCGTCATGTTTTGGTTTTATTTTTCTTTTGCATGGGCTATGCTATTATTTTGGTTGTTGTGATTCAAAGTATTTTCTGGCATCTTTTTACATCTAATATATATTTTTTGTTTGAGTCATAATACTCGGTCTTTATTATAAAAACAGTGTACTGGCCAGATGTATAAAAAGTCATTATCGCTGCATAAGCTGGTATTGCTGTATTCTTAGTAGAGGGGACACGAAGTTCCTCTGTTCCCCAGATGCTTTCTAAACATCCAGAGGTAGTGCCTCAAGGGACAGCTTTGTGACCTGAGAAGGGTGGAAATCTTGAATTCTGTTCAAGTTTTTACTCCACCTCCTGTCAGTGTATCCATGGAATTTCAACTGCACATGTGTTCAAGATTCACATTTCTTTTCACTGGTACCCAGGCCAGTCTTTGAGTTGGCATGTATTTTCATGCACTCTCCAAATACAGTTGGTGTGTGTGTGCTTTTTTCCCTCATCAGCAAAGGACAATTTTCTGTGGGTCAGGTTTTCAGTCTTAGTCCAAGAGCGTCTGTCTCAGAGTGAAATCAGAATCCAGAGTGACCCAAGAACCTAACTAAGTTCAAAATACCCTGGGGCATTGCTCTGTCCACCCAGGAGTGATCTAACCATTCCAAGTGACGCCTCCAAATCCAAAGCATCTGTCCAAACTTTATTTTTTTAAGGTAAAGGGAGGGGAGTCGTAAATGTCACTTCTTTGAAGTTACAGGCCATACCTCCTGGGAGATGTCCAGGGCTGGTTGTGGTGCCCTTAGGAATGGTTCCCAGCAGTGGCTTCTTTAGTTACTAATCCTTAGAGAGCAGAAAGATTGTTTTTCTTTAATCCTTACTAATGTTGAACACTTAACATAGTTCCGACTTTCTGCAAGTGTAATTAGGCTAACTCATCTGATTTTTGCTTGAAAATGTTCCACAATCAAATGACATTTAAAGTAAGTCATATTTCTTTCACTTGTCCTTCCTTGACTGCTATACCATGCTTTGCTTTCTTTATTATAACATATCCATCCACTGCTTTTCTTTGATATTCTCAATGAGGACCAGTGATGGTTTTATTCTTAGGAGCCTCTCTGTTTCAGTGTACTTTTCAGGCAGCTAAATTAGATTTATTGACAAACTGCACTACAACAAAGGCTCCTTAACATATTTTCTTTATTTTGTGTTTTGTTCAGTGTCTCAAAGGATAGCACCTGACACCCCTTTTCTGTGAGGGACAAATATTTCTTGCCGTTAGAAAGATTTTTCAGTGTCTATCTAGGAATGTGGCTTATCTTTATAAGACTTGCTATTGTAAAACTCCAATGATACATCAAGAAGAGTCTGATACCACAGCAAACTCCTGGCTGGCCACCATGAAAGCTGGGCTTCTAAGAGCCCAGTAGGTGGATTTAACTTTGAATCATAAGGCTATTATTATTTCTTCTTCCTCCTTTTTCTTTTTCTTCTCTCCTTCTTTCTTCTTCTTTTATAAAATAGAGTGTTAATTTTCTGGATCCTGGCAAGCATAATCCAATGTTGTAAAGTCATTTACTTTGCTCCTCTGAAATTTGTAATACTAGCTTTATTTCCAAGTGCCTAATTTTCTAATTTAGATTTGTACATTTGAGACCAGTAACAACCAAACTACTTTTTCCATCTTCAAGACAAGAAAGTTATTTTTCCACTTTCATTACTTCGTGCATTCAATCACCCATTGTTACTCTTTTGAGTTCTTACATTCTTATGGTTATTATCGTTTCTCATTCTTGGGTGCTGATGTAATGTGTTTGGGAACAGGTTTGGTGAGGTAAATGTATAATTGTGTCCTGGTGGTACTCTCAGAAACAATGTCTTCTTTTCATTCCAAATCACTTGAAAAAGAAAAAAGTATAATTATATCTTACTCTGTAGATTACTAAGTAATTTATGTCCATGTCCTGATTTTCTTCATATACCTCAACTGAAGAAATACTTTTTGTCTTTAGCATGCTGGACTATGACACAGAGAATCTGAATTCTGAAGAAATCTATAGTTCTCTGCGTGGAGTGACAGAAGCCATTGAAAAGTTTAGTTTCCGAAGCCAAGAGGATCTGAATGAGCCAATTAAACGAGATGGCAAAAAAGACTTTGATGTGAGTATCCTCAGGCCAGTAGAGAACTAGAATCAATCAAATGATAGTTATCAGTCTTCTGAACACTGATCACCCAGGTAATGGAGTAAAGGCATCATTTTTATTCTATTATCAGAGTAACATTCTTTTTACAAGCCCAAGACAGTTTTACAAGATTTCATTTACTATAGACATGTTTTCACTCCTATGGTATGACAAAAATAGTGAACCTGAACTAGACTGTAGCGGGGTTCTCTGGGATCTCCAACTCAAAGGAGAAGCAGGTAAGTGAGCCCAAAATGGTGGCATGGAGGGAGTGCTTAGGGCTCACCCGGGGCCATGCCAGTGTTGGTACTCAGAAGTGTGCATCATAGAGGTGATGTTTTCTCTGAGCAGCAGTCTGAAGGTCAAATCTGTGAGTAGGAGGGCTGTGGTCAGAGTAGAGGGCCTGGGTGAAGGCCAAGGAAGGGAGTGGGCTGGTGTGCCACATCATGTTCATTTTGGTTTCAGTGGAGGGAGTAAGCCACCATGTTGAAGAGGAGGTTCAGGAAAGAGCCTCTAGTGTGGGCCAGGAAAGGCTTATGATGGGGGATTCCTGCTCCATGCCTTGACCTCATCCTCAAGGCAGTAGAGAGTCCCTGAGAGATTATTAAGCAGGAAAGTGACTTGGTCACGCTTAATTTAACGAAGATAGCCGTTCTGGTGGGGTAGACAATAACTGTATTGAAAGTGGAGTTGACAAGGACGTAAGCAGACCTGAGGATATGGAAGTTTTCTGGGCTGTTTGGTTGGAGCTGGTGCATGTCAGGGAGACAGTTTCCAAGGGGGAAAAAAGTGCATGGCTGCCTCTTCAGAATAAAACAGAAGCAGCTGTGCAAGTCTGTGAATGCAGGACCTGTGGGTGGCCATGCCATCATATCTATTGGCCCTTGGAGAGGCCACCATGGAGTTGCTCCAGAGACTGAAGCCAGAGATAGCACGGAGTGCACTGCTCACTGACTCGACAGCAGCAACAGGAGAGTGAAAGAGATCGGCAGGTGCAGGGAGGCTGGACTCCTGAGTGGCCACACCAGGGGAGGGGCACGAAGGAAGGGAAGCCAGGCAACTATGGGATCTGCAACTCAGGTGGCAGGGAATTTAGTTCACACAGCAGAAATGACAATATCACACCAGTGGGAGAAAGTCCATCCTTGGGAGTAATTACAGAAAAGCAAGAAGTAGATATTAAGGCTCTGTTCTGCTTTAGATAGACGTCCTAATGGTCAACTGCTAGGAAAGTTGGGAAGAGCTAGTGTAGTACGAATAACCTGGACAAGTGATAGAATTGTTTTAGTATTCAGTGTGATTATAGCAAAAGTTATTTTCTTATTCTTTACCCAGTCTGTGTCAGATAAATAACCCAGCAAAAGGAAAGGACAGTATTTCCAGAAAGAAGTTTATTTTAGCATTATCTACAATGGCAAAAAGGAATGAGTTAGTAAATTTTATTAAAATGTCAGTAAAAATAGAGCAGTTAAACATAATGTCGGTGAAAACTTTATCATATGCTAAATGCTTCTGCGTTTTCTTCAGCATGTGTGAGGAAAACAAAGCACAAGCTGATACGTACACTGAGTGCACACTGGGTGTAAAATCTACACAGAGACAGACTCAGGTACTAAATGTGCAGAAAGTCAGATTTTGTTGTTATTGTTAAAGGTGATAACAATTAGGGGAATTTAGGTTTACTTTTTAAAGGTCTGATGTGTTCAAACCCTCTTCTTTTATAAGTGATTTTTTTATTGTAATAATATATTAAGTTACAAATCAGCTAAAGTCATCCATGAATTATCTTTTACCTGGAGGACACTAACTGTTGAAATAGGATTTATGCCTTTGCAGTCTTAGTTTTACACAAATCTATGTATAATATTCTATATGTATTAACACAATATTTGTAGATGGTAAAAGCCAAATGAATTCCAGCCCATCATTAAGTATACATCTCAAAGAATTGAAAGCAGGGGTACAAGCCGATTAGTTATACATCATATTCACAGTAGCCTAAAGGTGGAAACAGCCCGAGTATCTGTTAACAGGTGCATAAAGAAAATGTGATATGCAGACAATGTAATACCACCTAGCCTTAAGAAGGGATAAGACCTGATGTATGCTACAACCTGCATGCCTCTTGAAAGCAGGATGCCGTGTGAAACAAACCAGTTGCATAAGGGCAAATATCTTATAATTCCCTTAATATGAGGTACCTAGAAGAGACCAATCCTTAGCGACAGGAAGCAGAATATGGGTTACCAGGAGGAGGGGCTGAGGAGGAAGGAAGAGGGAGATGTTATTTAATGGATGCACGCTTTCTATTGAGGGTGGTGAGAAAGTTCGGGGTATCCCTAGTGGTGATAGTTATACAACTTGAGTGCATTTGATGTCACTAAGTTAAACACTGACATGGTTGAAGTTATATGGTACATGTATTTTACCATGCCTTAAAAAAAAATACAAATGGATACACATGAAATGAGAGAACTGTAGTTTGTCAGCAACACAAAGAAAACGTTGCCATAGGAATCACTGCTATAAGTCTGACTGCTTGGAAATGTGTCTACCACACTAACTGTCCAGTATAAAGAAACACTTAACCCACCATGGCCAGCAGTCAGCACTTGCTGAGTACAGTGCCGAGCCCTGCAGAGGGGTTAGCCAGGCGAGTGTACTAAAGAGTAAAGGTCCCTGAGAGCAACTGGGTCAAACCCACACCATGGGGCCAGCAGATAACCTGGGCTTTCCTTTGCTGAAGATAAAACTCAAAAAATGCTGAAGATGTGTTTTTTGACCTTAAGTCAGAAATACCTAAAGCTAGCTGGGCGCAGTGGTGCAGACCTTTAATCCCAAGTACTGTGGGAGGCTAAAGCAAGTAGACCACAAGTTGAGCCCAGCCTTGGTAATACATAAGCATTTTGAAACTGTCTCAAAAATAAAAATGGATTAGAGACATAGCTCAGTGTGAAGATCCTGGGCTTGATCCCTAGTTCCACATACGTATACAAAAAAGAAAGTACCTAAAACAAAAGTGCTTTCTATCTGAGCTCTCTTTCGGCAGTGATGAATCATTTCTGACCCTTCCTTGTGAATACATGCAAGAGATTCACTCCAGGGTGGCTAGAGTACCCTAGACTTGCTAGTAGCTAGCAGAAGCTTCCCTTTGTGGCTTGGTATTGGCAGGATGATTTTGCTCTTGGCATTGGAAGCCATTGGAAGTGATAGGCCATAGTGTGACATGCGAGGGTCCTCAAGAAGGGAGTGGAGGGCACAGGCTTCCCCAGGGACTCTTCAGAACACCAGGACATTGATCCCTCAGAAAATACCCAGGTACCATGAATCTCTGCATGACAAAGTAAAACATTTGATGCATAAATGGATGAAGGGGTGGGTACAAACATAGACACAGTTTATAGCAGATCAGAATGCTAAATGTTGTCCTTTAGTCAGAACCAGATCTCAGATGAAAATCTCTGATCCTCCTAGTTTTCCTGAGAGGAAAAAAAAAGTGTGTTGAAAGTCTCATAAGGGAATTGACAGAGCACTGTGCTTTAGGTGTCCCGTGATGGGGGAGCCGCATCCCCGGCCACCGAAGGCCGGGGTGGCATTGAAGGAGAAGGGGGCAGGACGGCCCTGGACAACAAGACCTCCCTCCTCAACACTCAGCCCCCACGAGCCTTCCCCGGGCCACGAGCACGAGAGTATAACCCATACCCCTACTCAGACACCATCAATGCCTACGACAAGACCGCCCTGAAGGAAGCTGTGTTTGATGACGACATGGAGCAGCTCCGAGACGGTTGGTGTCTTTGACTCTTCCCCATCCCCAAGAACCTACTGTGTGCTTCCCCTGAGGCAGGTGAAAATATAAGATGCCAGGTCTGCTCTGGGTAATCATGTGTCCAAAAATTCCATAGGAATCCTTCCTGCATGCTTAGGAATGGGGACTCATGAATACAGCAGCCTAGGTGGTCCCTGCCCGCTGGAAGCCTGCAGACTGCCATACCCGCTGTGTAAACATATTGGCTGGGGCAGCTGTGCGCCCGAGGCTGCCAACCCTGCCGTGGAAAGGTCCACAGGAGCTGGGCCTGAGCTGAGTGGTAGTTGGCAAGGAGGCTGCGAGGGCAGGGACATCCTGACTCAGCGTTCCAGCCAGCTCTTCTTGGACCAGGACTGCTAAGCCACGGCCGGGAGGAAGAGGATGTGAGCTGGCTGAGCACTTGCCCTGCCGCACGCTCCAGCCCAGCTGAATGTCATGCACATATTGTCTCAGACATAGAGGGCATTGCTTCCATTTTATAGGTTAGGAAACTAAGATTCAAAAAGGTCAAGTTACCTGTCTAAAATATAACATAGATAGTACAGAGCAGAACTGATTTGCACTTTTTTCTGATTATCCTATGTTGAGAATCAGCATAGGACTAATGGTGTAGCTCAGTGGGAGAGCATGTGCTCGGCAAGCCTCAGGCTCTGGATTCAACCCCAGCACAGATGTGCACCTGTGCACGCGCGCACACACACACACAAATACAGTGTCTGTTATCAAGTATGTATTGATTTAATGGTTTTTTATCCGAAACTTAATTTTTTTTTCCCTTTTCTCTTGGATTTCTTTTGTTTCGTCCTCGTAGTGAGTTTTCAAAAATGTCTTTGTTTCGAAGCCTGTTTTGTTTTATAGTGTGAATAAAGAAGGATGTCAGACACCTGCATTAGCACTCTAGAAGTTTACACTTACTCAGCAGCTTCTGTGCATCTTGAGGGATATGAGTTGTTAGGCCAGGAGAAAGAGGCGCAGCCCTTGGTCCAAGGGGCTCGGGACCTGTGGAGTAGCAGGCTCCATATTGCCCTTGCTCGGGAGGAAGGCTGTACGCATAACTGAAACCAGATGCAGGGCACAAAAGGAAGGAAGGAACCAGACAGCGCTCTGATTGTCCAAAGAGAAATTGCCTCAGGGGCTTGAAAACATAATCTCTTGGCTGGTAATTGTTCCCTCTTCATGGGTGGCAATGTAATACATGCCTGGGCTACTGTTTGCTAGGCAATAAGCTAAGGGTATAGAGTACTGGGACTTCTGCAGGCATTTTTTTTCATGCTTCTGGAATTGCTATATCATTTACCTTAGTCATCCTTGGTCCTGATTAAGGTCAAGTAGGAAATAGGTTGTCAAGGACTGGAGGAACAGCTCAGTGGTTAAGATGCTTGCCTAGCAAGCTCAATTCCCCTGCACCACGTAACCTGGATTGGTGACACACACCTGTAATCCTAGTCCTTGCGGGGGCTGAAGCAGGAGGGTTGGCATGTGTTTGAGGCCAGCCTGGGCTACAGAGTGAGTTCAGGACTAGCCTAGACTACAGAGTCAAACCCTGCCTCAAAAGAAAAGAAAAAAAAGAAAAAAAAGTAGGATGCCAGTTATTGTTATCAACTGGGCACTAAAAAGCTGAAAGAGAAAGGTGATAGGGCAAGGGACAATGACAGGTTAGTAATTCAGACTTCTGTCTATTTGCTCCCTAATCTCACAAGCTAATGAAATGTGGAGCAGGCTTTTCATCCCAGCATCTGGGAGGCTGAGGCAGGAGAAATGCAAGTTTGGTCCCAGCATGTGCAACTTAACATCCTAGCGAGACCCTGTCTCAAAATCACAAATGAAAATGGACTGGGAATGTAGTTCTGTGAAAGTCCTGGGTTCAATCCTTAGTACCACCCCCCCAAAAAAATAGTCATGTAGTTCCTAATTTTTCAAGTTCTTCATATTACCTGTGTAAATTTGAATATGCAGAGTGAAGATCTCATAAATATAGAAAAGAAAGGACGTGCTTCTCTCTGTAAGAACACAGCCCAGGTCCCAGGAGCTGTGGTGAGTGATCTTGATCGAGTGCCACATGCTTGGAATAGACATGGTCTGTGTAGTTCTCCCCCCCAACCCCTACCCTTTAATTTTTCCCAATACTAGAGATTGAACCCAGAATCTTTGCACTGAGTTATATCCTCAGCCCATTTTTAAATTTTGAGTTAGAATCTCACAAAGTTGCCCATTCTGGGCTTAGACTCAAAATCCTTCTGCCTTAGCCTTCTGCCCAGCTCAGGGTGCTGGGATTATGGCATGTGGCACTCGACTAGCCCAAACTCCTCGGTTACATTTGTTGACTCTGCCCATTCCCAGGCTCTGGCATTTGGGAGGGGAATGGACACTAGCTGAGGTACTAGAGTGGACTTGATACTAACCAAGGCTGTCCCGATGGAGAGCCTGACACAGGGCCCTGGTCATGGGACAGTTTGTGAGAAGACAGCCAGGAAGGAGCTTTGGAAGGTACCAGCATTTCCCCTTGGTGTTAAGTAGAAGGGGAGAGATGGTGAAGAAGAATGCAGGTGCAGACTTCTGGCAGTGGGCAGCTGGCCTTGCCCTCTGTCCTGTCAGCTAATGTGGCAAGAAACTCCACTGGAGCAGGGCTACAGGATGCCTGCCCAAGGCCGAGCAGAGCCGGCAGGGAAAGGTGGCAGTGAGCGTCACCTGGGGACATGGTAACAAGGGAGAGGATGGTGGGAGCCCCGTCACCAGCGTTTATCACGAAGTGACATCTGTTGTGTGTCTCCCACCAGTGCCCATCGACCACTCTGACCTGGTAGCTGACCTGCTGAAAGAGCTGTCCAACCACAACGAGCGTGTGGAGGAGCGGAAAGGTGCCCTGCTGGAGCTGCTCAAGATTACAAGGGAGGACAGCCTGGGTGTCTGGGAGGAGCACTTCAAGACCATCCTGCTGCTGCTCCTGGAGACCCTCGGGGACAAAGATGTAGGCGCTGCCTGGGCACAACCCTTCCAGGGGCGGGTCATGGTATCCTTTCTGGTCAGGGGTGGCTTTGGCTATACTTTAGTTTGTGCTCACATTTTATAGTAAGCATTTATCCAGCTGGGCACAATGACACATGCCTGGAATCCCAGAGCCTACTGGCCGAGGCAAGAGGATCAGAAGTTCAAAGCCAGTTCAGGCAACTTAGAGAGACTTTGTCCCAAACTAAAATTGGCAGCGGCTGGGTGGGGGGTTGGGAGACTTAAATCCCAGTAAGACAGACAGACAGACAGACAGACACACACACACACACACACACACACACACACACAATTTGTTCAGTTTTTCAGTTTTTGCATAGTTGCTGAGCTAACAAGGTAATATGTTTATCAGGCCCAGACCTCATCTTGGCTTACACAGTTTCTCTCTGTAGCTGGGTTTACAATACTTATGGAAAATGGAGCTACATCTATAATTACTTAAACACGAAGTTTCTTAGAACCACCTAATATGTATGGCCTTTTAGGATGCCCTTTCTTCCTTGTGAGTTTCATATGTCATAGGAAAAAAGAGAAGCTTATCCTATCTAGGCCCCTATTAAATGTTGCATTCTGTGAAACTGTATCTTATTTTACCCAAGTATGTTAACATTTTCACTAATTTTAATCGGCCTAGTGATTTCACATCTGTGACTCTTGCAATGCTAGGTTTGAAAGTCCCTCTCCATGCTGGGACCTTTGAACGTGAAACTAGCATTGTGATGTGCCCAGTCTGTGACCCACATGTGGCACTTAGTGCTTAGATAACTTTTAAAGGGAAGAGTTTAGTCAGTTCCTGCCTTTTCTCGCCCATACGGCTGGTCCCTTGTATGAAGACAAGAAGAAAAGTTAGGAATTGCCTTGAAAGTAAAAACCCCCTTCTCTCACGGGCTTTATGTGAGCTCCCAAAATCATCCTGAGATATGTGTGTTGAGGAGCTAGAGGTAGGCCTAGAGGGCTGCCGGGCTCCCATACAGATGGCAGGTTGCAGGCCATGCCCAGGGCCATTGTGGTGGCAGCTCGGGGTAGCCGGGGAAGGAGGGTAATGAATACCATGGCAACTCAGATTGTTTCCTGAGGCTTAGGATTAATAGTTTGGTTTAGGGCTATGTAAGGACAGAAGAATGGTAATAAAAGATCTCGATTTGCTTTTCTTAGAACAAAGTACTGGCTGTAGAAGCAGTCATGCTTGGCTGGCCTCTGTTGGGGGACAGAGTGATGTCATGTGGAGGACAGGTGGATCATGTATTAGTGTGCACATTGTACAGATGAGTGACAAAGAATCAGGATGTGCTTCTTGGCTTTATTTGATATAAACTCCATTCTCCTTTCTGGAGATTAGGAGTATATTTGGGGTGGCTTTCCTCCAGACACGTGACTCAGCCTTGAAAGACTCAAGCCTGTCACACCAGTGACCTCATCACACAGAAGCCCAGAAACACCAGGAGGTGTCAGCCTCCAGGCGATGTCCGGAGAATGTCTAGATGCTTCTGTCTTGACCCCTGGGACAGTTTGCAGAAAGATAGATCAATACTCTAACCTCAGGAAGTTTAGAATCCCCAGGGAACCAACAGCGAACCTAAGTGTGTTGTCCTCATTTGGTATCACATACCAGGTCCATTCAAGAAGCCTCTGTCAGTCCCTGCTAGGCACTGCTTCAGGTGTGACATCACACAACATGGAACCTACCCTCTAGGGTCTGTCTAGCAAGCCTGTGTCAGTTAGTGTGTGATTGGCATAGCAGGCTTCATGAAATACCAGAGAGCCGGAATCAGGTGCTGGCTGAGCATGCAGTCATGTGTTATGTACCCTTTGGTGAAGCTGTCTTTCCTCTTACACCCAGCATTCGATTCGAGCCTTGGCACTGAGAGTTCTAAGGGAAATTCTGAGAAACCAGCCAGCAAGATTTAAAAACTATGCAGAGCTGACGATCATGAAGACTCTGGAAGCCCACAAAGACTCTCACAAGGAGGTGAGCCAGCCCTGTGGCCAGAGTGCCGAATGGTTAGCACAAAGCACGCAGATGGGCAGGCGAGAGGACTAGGAGTGGATGTGCCAGCTTTCAGAGAGTCCCTTTGCCTGGAACTCAGCCCGTGGCATACAGAGTGACTTCCTTCTGCTGTCATCATGGCTGAGAAGCTGCACAATGGAAGTGCTAGCAAGTCAGCTTGTGGTTTCCAGGTCCCTGGATCACACGTGTGTGCCTTGCACGTGTGCCATGGATGGAGATGCTTGGCAGACATCTGCCCTGGTGGTGTCGGCGAGGTCAGCCCGTGTTGCTTAACCGTCCTTATAGTAGCTGGAGGCCTGCAGACAGATGGGAGCCACCCTAAATGCACAAGTTCAGTAGCAGGCACTGTGGAGAACAGAACTGCATACTTAGGAGTTTAGGAAAATGGATGTGGTAAGCAACAGGTTTGACCCAGGGAGATGTAATTGCACGCACAGTTCAGTCCTATGGCTCCCGTCTGAGCAATCTGAACATACCCGTGGGTTAAGGGACTTGTGGTGAGAGCAGTTCTTGTATCCACAAACAGAAAGAGACCCTACATTAGCAGACCCTACATAGCAGTCATGTGGCTCTTGAACCCCTGCTTTGATCTCCTCAGGTCTGGCAGACTGTCCCCCTCATTCTCTGCCCTCACTGTTTTCTCATGAAACTTCACCCTGTCGTGTAGCCAGAGCTCCTTGGGCACCTGCACATTTAGGCATTAGGTTGGTTTCCGTCCTCTGCCTGAGCCTCTCTCCACCTGTTACCCTAGCTCAGCACCGAATGCATAGGTAACAGGTAGTTTCCAGCTAATAGTCTTGTCGCCCAATGCTGGCTTGATTGAACAGTGATGGTGGTCACTCATGTTTGAACAAAACTCTTTATGGTCATTTGCTTTGAAAATGTGAGGATGGGCTGGAGGAATAGCAGAGATTAAAGTGGTTGCCTAGCAAATGCAGGGTCCTAAGTTTGATTACCCAGCACCATGTAAGCTGAGTATGGTGGCACACACCTGTAAGTGCAGCACTCAGGAGGCCAAGGCAGGAGGATGACCATGAGTCCAAGGCTAGCCTTGGTTACATTGTGAGTTCAGGACTAGCATGGGCTAGAGAAAATGACCCTGTCTCCAAAAAAAAGTGGGAACATCCTGTTCTGAAATGAGGAAGAAGGAACATAGTGGAGGAGTCCCACACTCTCACCTTGGAAGGGCCTGGCCCAGGGAACAGGTGAGCAGTGAGCAAAGGCCCGCTGCCTGTCTGCGCGCTCCTAGTGGGCTGCTTTCAAAGCTGTCTTCAGACAAGTACTCACCCCATCCCCCAACCTGGGAAGAACGGTCTTCAACTAAGCCAGTCGAGGACGACTGGCCAAAGGGAGACCCCTTATCAGCAGATAATAGTGGAACCTATCCTCATAAAGGACATCTGCCCTGTGTAATTTTTTTTTAACCTTAATGCTTATGCATAATGAGAACACATGATCAAAACATGAAGCAACTTTGCTATCCCTTATATGTAGATGCTAGTAACTGTTTTCATGGTGAAGACTGTGCTCGGAAACAGGCCACCAATGTGAACATACCAGCGATGGTGTTTTGGCACTTGGTAGGCAATTGTCTCTTTAAATGAGGCACCCTTGGCAGATTTACATCATCTGCCTGCTGTTTACTGTTTGCTGGGTATACCTGGGGTTTCCCTGCCAAACAAGAAATCTAGGAGCATAATTTTCTTAGCTGTGAACTTCTCTTAAGTTGCCCAAGTGAAAGAAAATTTCCTGCCTCAAACACAGTGAGCAGCACCCAGTTAACTTGGAAGGCCTGTGACACTGCTGTGGCCCACAGGACCTTGCACAGCAGGTGGCAGAGATGCTGTACTCGGAGAGGCGCTGGGTTGGCGGGCTGCCCCCGCAGTACCTGCCTTTGGCTCCCCTTGACTCCCCACACTCACTGTTGCCTCGTGACACTTCCCCAGTCATGTAGCCAGAAGCTGTTCAGGCATGTGCATATTTAGGTGTTAGATTTGGCTTTAGTTTTTCTCTTCCTTTAAAATTCTTTGAGTCTTTGTCTGTCTGTCTTCTGGCTCATGGTTCCTAGGGCAGGATGGTTAGGTGCACATGGCTGTGTGGTAGCCATCTTGTTGGTGTATTAGGATTGCACATAGTTTTTTTTTCAAGTCTCATTATAACTTATCATTATCACACACACACTTAGCATTCCAGCCATGTATCAGGAAGAACCCAGAAAGTTTGTAGGCCTGGCTGCTCGTCAGTCGTACAAAGGTACGGTCTCTTTCTCTGTCAGAGAGACCTTCCCGTGTGCAGCCCACAGAGTGGGCTCCCTCAGACCTTCCTTCCTGGCAGAACCAGGCTTCTGTGGGAGGAGAGCCAACACCAGGCAGGTTCACATAGCGCTGCTCAGAGAGACCGCAGCCCCCGGTCTTCCCTTGCCAGCTGTGGGGATTGCACTGTCCTGGCTGTGGAATGGCAATCGTGACCTTTACTTCTAGAAACACAATGTCTAGGAATGAAAACATACCCTAAGTCTAGCAGATAAGATGGAGAAGTCAGGACTGATGACAGGAGGCAGATTGGAGGTAGATTGCCTCGTCCTGCAAGCAAGGGGTCTGTTTTCTCAGGTTTTTTTTTTTAAGGGAGCTGTGTGTGCATAGTTTTTCTTACATATTAAAAGTGTCCCAGGCACTGACAACATCTACGAGTCCCCTATCCTTAACTAACAGAGATGTTCTGTCGTGAGTACAACAGACAGAGGGTTTGGCTACCAGTTTAGATCTGTTTTCCTAAAAGTTGGTATTTATCAACTTAGACATAATCTTTCCATGGTCCCTATTTGGATAAGTAAACTTCTTCCATTATCTTAAGTCCTTTTTTATCTTTTTAGTAAATAAATGTCACTAGTTTTAGTCCCCTTAATATTAATGAAGTTGCTGTGGTTTGCGATGGTGTTTTATTTAAACCTGGAGCCCATTTTCTGTTTAGTTAAGATAACCTCGTTAATTTGAATGCTTCTCAGGTTAGTGTTTGTAGACTGTTGAGACCTCACCTGTGAGTAAGGAGAGAGGGTTTAATAAAAAGAATTGCTACTACAAGGAAGAGATTCTAGGGCTGGGAGCACAGCTCAGTGATTACAGTGCTTACCAGGAAGTGGGTTCAGTTCCATAGTACTACATAGTAGCTGGGTGTGATGATGCACACTTGTCATCTCAGCACACGGGAGGCAGAGGCAGGAGGATTGCTGTGAGTTCAAGGCCAGCCTGTGCTACATAGTGAGCAGGGCCCACCTGAACTACAGAGCAAGACCCTCTCTCAAAAAAGGAAGGAAAGAAGGAGAAAGAGAGAGTGAGAAATTCTGGGGCAGTTTGAGGTTAGAATCCTGAGACAGCAAACCTGGGCACTAATCCACCATCTGTTGCTCTCCTCTGTGGTCAGCGTTTGTGGTTTTTCTGTGACCCTGTGTAAGCAGAACTGTTGAGGGGATCAACACAGAAAGGCAGGGCAATAAGCACACCCCCCTTTTTTTCTTTCTCTTTCTTTGACAGTGTTAGGGATCAAACCCACAGTCTCTCACATGCTAGGCATATGTTCTCATGCTGAGCGTCACCTCCCAACCTGAAATAAGCATTTAAAACTGTCATCTGCTGTACAGATATTGCTATGTAAGACTGGTCGCAAACGTCTTTATCCATCTGAGAAGCACCCATCTCTCTCTCTAGGGGAACTATTGATTAAGTCAGTTATAAATGACACAAGGATAGCTGTGGCTCTCCGCCTTGCCTTATGGCATGTTACCCATGATGGTGAGGTTCCCGAGCAGACGTTCTGTTTAGACTTGAGTAAGTACCCGCTCCTAGTGTGTCTGTGTGTGTGGTTTGAACTCAGTGTCTTCTCACTGAACTCTAGCCAGATTTTATTTTTTTTATTTTGAGACAGGGTCTTGCTGAGTCGCTAAGTTGCCCAGGCTGTGTTGAAACTTGTGATTCTTCTGCCTCCACCTCCCAGAACGCTGAAGTTCCAGGCCTGCATCTCCATGTCTGGCTTCGACACTGGTTTTTGCATATATTTCATAAATGAGACTTTTCTATCGAGGTTAAATTTCCTGAACTTTGCCACATTAGTTACATTTTCCCACTTAAAAAAGGAAAACATTGTATGTGTGTGTTGTCCTGTGCCGGCAGTCCCAGTCAGTTGGACAGCTAAGGCAAGGCCATCCATTGGTCCCAGGAGTTCAAGACCAGTGTAACAAGGCCCTATCTTTAAGAAATTAAAAGGTGAGACTAGAAGAGGAAAGTAGTAACATTCTGTCATTAGAGTGAACCACAAACCACCAGTCCTAGCTGCACCTGAAAGCCTGGGTATTCATAGCATCTGAGTCCAGCTTCAGGTGGTTTGGTTTGTTTGGGGAAGTTGGATTCTTAAATATAAAAGACCATTGTGTCTCCAGGGATTTTGTTTTTAATCATTTCCAGTTAAATTTTAAATTTTATGATTTCGGTGAATTAAAAAGGCAAAATCAGATCAAAGTTACTTTCAGGAGAAAACAACTTCCTGGGTCCAGCTGTCTGCCTTAGCCTAGCCACTAGCCACTTTATGCAGACGAGTGGCCAGGGGAAAGCAGCACTGTGCCAAGAGGCAGGCTGTGGATAATCGGTATTCTACCCAAACGGCTGTTAAATCCCGAGCCAACCTAGCCTAACCTGCCCTGCACTCAGGCTCTGCAAGGGCCACCTCCCAGAGCAACAGCCGTGGGTGTCATTGGAGAACAGAACACTCACAGGACCTGGAGAAGCTGCGCCCTCTCTCCAGTCCTTGCTTTTCCTTATCTGTTAGCCCAGGGAATAGGACTACGTGCATATCTGTGTCTCACCCAGCCTCAAGATACTGGATGTCACCGTTGAGTAACAAATCTCAATCATCACCAGTTGTAAATCTCTAGTTTTCCATGGGCCCAGCCTAGGGATTTGACCAGAAGCCTTGTCTTTGGAAGTTCTTGCTTTTTTTAAATGGACAAAATCAGAAACCTAGTGTCGCTGAGTGGTCTCAGGTGGCCGAGCCTGCAGTCTGACACTCGGCAGAGCCCTCCAACTGCAGTGGGGCAGGCAGGGGGAGCACTCTCCAGGGAGCTCAAGTGTCACCGAGGGCTCGCAACAAATTCAGCATGCGGTTCAGAGTAGGGCTGCATGAGTGGAGTGCACTAGAATAAGGAGGATGCTGACGGAGAGCTGGACTTGAGTCTGTGGGAAAGACGAGGAGCAAAATCAGCCGGGAGCCCGGCTGGTGACCCAGGGAGTGTGAACCAGGAAGCATGCCTGAGTCGAGTCCTGCCAAACCAGGACTGTAGAAGCACGTCTGTTTTGGGGAGCCACCATGTTCTCCATGTCAAGGGGATTCCATCCCAAGGGTGTCAAAAAGATACAAGCCTGGTATCTGGTAGTAAGAGGTGCCATTGGCTGTGGCTTCTCTTCAGGGCTGGGGACAGCAGTTCTGCCTCATGAAGTAACCCTCCTGGAAGCCAGTATGACTCTCACTACCCTGTTAGCTCCTTGGAAACCTTTGGGTTTGGATTAGACACACCAGCGTTAGCTTCTCAGTGGCTCCGTGGCTTGGGACACACCACTTATGCTCTATGGAAGTCTCAGAGTACTTGTGCTCTGGCTAGGAGACAGAGAAGGGGCTGACACTGTTGGACATTTATGGAGACTGTCCTTTTTACCATCTTCCTAGAGAAAACAGACTGGTTTTGAATAGAACTATTATCAAGGTTTTTTTTAATTTTACATAAAACAGATATAACTGCATTTCTCAAAACATACCATAAAAGGCTGTTTAATTAAATTCAATTGAATAAGCTCTACAACTGCAAGTAAAAATATGTCTTTGGACTACAGCATGGTTTTAATCCATTTCTATTTGTGCTGGAGTATCTGTTCCATTGTCAGCATGAGGCTAGAATCGACTATCCCAGGAGTTTCTGGAGACTTAACACCAGCGACAGAAATGCAGAGGACAAGCTGCCTGTCCTGCCTGCCCTCCTGAAGGACCCAGCCCCACTTTGGCCCTCGCCACCTCCCCACATCTCCCCACTGCATTGGGTAGAGCTCTCCCACCTCAGCCTTGCCACATGGGGAGCTGGATCCTGTGTTGGCCCTGCAGCAGCTTCTCCTGGCCAGGTTGGTGGCCATGTTGTTAGAGAAGGTTTCATTCAGATGCTTCCCCTCTGAGGGTCTTGGGGCCCCTCGTATGTCCATTTTTCAGGGAAAAATTTACCAGGTAGAGGTGGATGGTACAATGTCAGAATCTAAAATAAATTTTTAAATTCTGTTTCTCCCTTGATTTTACTGATGAGGAAAATGGAGGCCTCCAAAAATGTAAAATGTTTCCCCAGGATTAGCTGACAGGTTGATAACAGCCGGATCCTGACCTCACATTTCTTGTCAGAGCCTGGAGGTTTTCTCTTTCTTCCTGCTGATGCTGAGCCCAGCAAAGGAGGACTCCAGTTTGGGTCCTATTGGCCTGGCACTGAGAGACCCACAGTTACTTGTCAGTACCAGCCTCAATGCTAGTCTTCCCCCTCGTTACCCTGGCAGACACTAAAACTCAGCATCATCACATTTTTGTAAGGTCCTATAGACATTCCTGTGAGGCGGCACCAACCTTCTCCTTGGCTTCCATATGATCCAGGAGCTAAACTCCAGATACCCTTCTGTGAACCATTGTTGGTTTTGGACGCTTGCTATTTTTTTTTAACTCATTCAGTTGTTCTAATGTGTCTGAGACAGAGCCAGATCAAACTTGGTAAACTCAAAACATACAGCGCAAATACTGAGAACTTCTGTGCTCTTAAGGAAACCTTATCTTTAAGCAAACATTCATCAATATCCCAAATAGTAGTCCCTTTTCTTAAAAAGCTTCATGTGAAAACTGGACTTTTTCTAGCTAGACACTGTTATCCCACTAACTCTGAGAAGGAAAGATCCCTATGTTTCGAACCAGATAGTAACAAAATGAGCTGAATTGGAGAAAATTCAGTCACTTCCAAAAAGGTTATAACCCAAAATCCTACTTGATCCTGCTCTCTTTGAATGTTACCCACCCCCTTTAAGGAAAAAAAAAAAAAAGAAAAGCCCTCACCACTGCTGGCCACCTTGTCTGCTAGGCAGAATTGTCCTCCTTTCTTTTACTTGCCCGTGTTTACTTTTGCTTCCTGTTTGCTTACATTTTTAATCTTTGCTTCTTATGTTACATAGAACCCAGAACAAAACCTAAAGTTCACCCCGATGCAGGCTTCCTGCCAAAGCCAGGAGCTTGGCACATGGAGGGAAGTCAAGAAAACTACTAGCATGCCAAACCAGGGTCTGTCTTGGAAACTCACTTTCACCCCAGAGAAAGGGAGGTAGTCGTCTTGATGTGAGCTGCCAACATCTTTTCAGGACCTGCCACCCCTTGTCATAGACATATTTGATGAAGTGCCTCATGCCGGCCCCTCTAGGATGCCTGGAGTTTTTCCTGGAGGAATTCTTCTGGGCCTTGGGGCTCAGCTCAGTAGAGCTGAACCAGTCTTTATGCAGCAGCTCTCTGTGGGTAGTACACTTGGGCCTGGGGGGCAGTAGATCATGGGAAGTGGGAGGAAAGAAGAGCTCCGTGGTCATCTGCATGTACCTGGCAGTGGACACCTCACTCGTTAATTCAGCCGCACCCCTGCGAGGCACAGGAGGCTGCTTGCTGGCTACCTTTGAGACTTAAAGCAGCCCTGTCCTCCAAAGTAAATCCTCTCCTGCCTCCAAACTCCACGTTCTTTTCATATAGTAGATGCTTAAACATTGATTCCTGTATATCAGACAGGAATTCCTGTACATCTCACCAGAATATGCTGACTAGATCAGCCAGTGTTTTCCGACCCTTTTATTTTTTCCAAGTTTATAAACTAAAGCCTATGGTGATTTCTCCTGGCTGGACTGCATTAGAAAAGAAAGAACTGTCCCCCTTGCATGTAGCTCACTCCCACACGGGCACCCCTCTACCCCCACAGGAAGCTGTGGACTTAGACAGTGTTGGAAGCTGCGTGGGCCTGAGATGATCGCTCTGCTACATTTCTAGTATGTCGCCTAAAACGGCACTCTGGGTCTTGTGCACTTGATGTTCCCGGGGTCCCTGTGGGTCTCCTGGAGATGTTTTGCCTTCTTCATCTGCTCTGCTGGCTTCTTAGTTGGAAACATAAATGCAAGTGAGTTTGGCCTGTGCAAGAGGTAATGTGTATGCTGTGGGGAAGCAGTGCACTGTGCAGAATGAGCCGAACAGGTGTGTATTGAGCACCTACCTCGTGCGTGCTGGACACAGGTGTCCATCCTGTTGATTGGAGGGAAGCTGAGACAGGGTCTTGCTAACTCCAGAGAAGCTCTCATCTAGGGGAAGAGGCAGTTCCACAAGTTGCTTACAGTGGTAGAACATCCCAGGAGGTAGGTGCAGGTAGCGCTAGTGGATGGTGAGGCACGGCCAGGTGAAGAACGTGAATGCTGGGCAAGAAACGACCCAGGTCTGGGCCTCTGGTTGGGTTTGAGAGACTATGGGAGAGGGAAGGCCCCGAGTTGTTCACTTGTACATGTCTTGGGGAAATACCTGGGGAACACTTCTAGGGAGAGGCCTCCGGAGAAATGCCAGCAGCACTTCAGTTAGGAGCTCTGCGTGACCTCAGCGGACACATGGCCTGTGAGCCCAGGTATGTCTTGCTTGCCTTCAGGTGCAAGCTGCCTGCCTGGAGCCTCCTGCCCGGCGTGCACCAGCTGTGTCACCCTACTTGTGCTCAGGACTAGGAGTAGTTCCTGAGGATCCCCATGCTGGGTTCAGCATCCCATCTTCAGTTAACTCTCAGAGCCTAAAGGGGTGAAGCTGTGGGTTGGCAGCCTCTGCCCCATTCGTGTGCGTAGGTGGAGCTGTGTTATTCCAGGCAGTAGAACACACTGTGGCACAAAATCTCAGTGGATGGCCAGCCCAGGTCTGGCCCTGGGAGAAAAAAGTGTTAGATTTTTCTTGGTACTTCAGAAGAAAATGGATTCCTGCTTGTAGCCCAATATTCTTATTTACATATTGTTTTCATGGCAGTGTGCTCTTATGCAGCTAGTAGTGGAAAGGGTGGCGGTCTCCTGGGCTCCCCCTCGCCCTCCATCTGCAGGAGATGCCACACCTGCTGTTACAGATAAGCAAGTGCTCGGGCCAGGCTGTCCTACCACACCTCTGCCTGCTTTTTGGCTCCCATCTCTATGCCAAGGGAGCGGAGTCTGCCCCTTTGGCCAGCACAGTGTTTCAGCACTGGCTTCTCAGTGCGCAGTGAGGAACCACCATGGTGATGATTCCACAGACACTTCCAGGAGCTCCTCCCTGGGCCTGCCCAGCTGTTGGCCCCTCTGTGAGGCCCCTGAGTCCTCAGGGCTCATTCTAGTGACTCCGGTGTGGAGGCCTCACGAACCCTCGGAAGGCTTTATGTTTGTCTGCCTTGGTCTTCTCGGGCAGATTCTCCAGTGTCGGTGAACAGAATCGCCAACGGTGTCCATCATAAGGTCACCTGAGAGCCGAGCTGGCTGGCCTAAGGGGGCATTGAGAAGCTGCATTGCTGGCACAGTCCCGAGGCAGCTGCCGTGCTGGCCGTGCCCTGGGAGGGTCCCTTTGCCAGGGGTTAGGCATGTACCACAGGCCTGCCTTCCCTGTGCTGCACATCCCTCTGCAAACCGCTCTGCTCCACTTCCTTCACCAACATCCAGCTGCAAGCAGGGCAGCCGCGGTGCGTGGTCTCCCTTGGGGTCTGTGCAGCTCACTCTGGGGAACCCCGCGTTTCAGGTGGTGAGGGCTGCCGAGGAGGCTGCGTCCACGCTGGCCGGCTCCATCCACCCTGAGCAGTGCATCAAAGTGCTCTGCCCCATCATCCAGACAGCTGACTACCCCATCAACCTCGCTGCCATCAAGATGCAGACCAAAGTCGTGGAGAGGATCGCCAAGGACTCCTTGCTGCAGCTCCTCGCTGACATCATCCCCGGCTTGCTGCAGGTGGGCCACCACGCGTGAGGGCTGCTCCGCTCCAAGTCACCCGAGGCTCCTTCCTCCTGCCTCCCTCCTTGCTGCCCTCCTTTGCCAGCTGGTGGGTGGGAAACTGCAGGCAGCACCTTTACTAGCCCAGGCACCCTGCACACAGCAGGAAGGCTCCTGGCAGCCCAGAACTGTGCCTCAAGATTGAGCTTTCTGTTTACTGTCAGCATACTTTTGGGGGGTTTTTTGGTATGTTTGTTTTTTCAACTTACCTTGATCATTTCTTTTTGCTCATTCCTTCAGCGAATGCCTGTTTTGCATTCTTCCCGTGGCCCCAGCCCTGGGCAACACGGACCATAGAGTATAAGCAGACAAGGTCTTTGCTGTCCTGTAAGGAGTACTGACACGCTTCTCTGCACAAGGCAGTGAACTAGACAGACTGGTGGACAGGACATGTGTCTCACCATGTGGCCCTGCCCTCTCACCCTGCCACATAGCAGTGCTGGTGATGGCCTCATGTGCTGCATCCACATAGAGGTGGCTGACAAGTTGGGATAGGAAGAGGGAAGGCTGGGCTGGAGGTTTGGGGAGGAACAGGTTGGTTTTTTGAGAGAGGGTCAAATTATATATCCCAAAACAACCTCAAGTTCACAATCTTCCTGCCTCAGCCTACCGAGTGCTAGGATTATAGGTGTGGACCACCACATCCATCCAGAGGGGTTTTGTGGGAGAAAGGTAGAGGAGAATCTGCTTCACACTTGCTAAACACAGCTGTTCGTTGAGTCCACGACTGGGGGTCTGAACACTTACGGGATTGTTCCAGACAGAGGGAAAGGTACAAGGGCTGGAAAGTTACCAGGGCTGTTGGGAAAGCCATGGGTGGTCCTGCCTGGATGTGGGGCAGAGATGAGGCTGGCAGGCATACTGAGGCTCACTCGTGTTGGACACAGGATCCCAGCAGTCACCGGAGGATGGAAACCTCAGCCCATGAGAGCCAGTTATAGAGTTCTCATTTCTTTAGAGGCGTTTTCACACACGAATTCTGCTTTACCAGTAGGACAAATCTGAAAGAAGAAGTGATTTCCCCTTCTCGGTGTCCTGTTCTCATCCTGTGTTTTTCACAATGTCTTTGGGTGGCATCCCCACCTGCCGCGCTCCTGCTCCTGCGTCCACCTCAGGAACCAGCGCTGACCCCTGGGGGCAAGAGCTCCCTGGGTTCAGCTGCAGGTCTGAGGTACATCCTGGCTGTTACTGACAAGTCCAAGGTTGAGCTGCAAAGGCGTCTGCAGGCGAGTTGCTGGATGCAGCTCTGAGGCGAGTCTTTGATCTGATTTCCTTCTTGTGATCCCTTTGGCTGTCTAGGGTTATGACAACACCGAAAGCAGTGTGCGTAAGGCCAGCGTGTTTTGCTTGGTGGCAATTTATTCCGTAATCGGAGAAGATCTGAAACCTCACCTCGCACAGCTCACGGGGAGCAAGGTATGTATAGAGTTACGCGGTGGTGCCCATGCCAGTCCTGCCAGCTGGTCATGAACCTGCTTGGCCACAGCTCTGGGCTCCAGACTAGCCTATCTCATGGTCTATGTTCCAGCCAACTTCTCTTTCTCAAAAAGCACTTTTCTGAGATGAAAATGACCAGCCATGTAATCAGAGCCAAGCCCCTCAAGGACATCAGCAGTGGAGAGTGGCCGTGCCCTGGCCTGCCATCCCACAGGTGCTGCTCTGCATACCTGGCATATGTTGAATCATGTTCCTGATGAGATCCCTGTGGGGTAGAGAGAGTCATTCTCTGTAGCCTGCCCAAGGACACATAGAGGTCAGGCTCTAGGAACTGGATTCTGACTCTGCTGCCTCTCAGGCTCCTCTAGGAGTGTTCTAGAATCAAGGGAGGGAAGTAGACCAAGAGGACTATGGGCCTGTTGAGGATGGAAGTGGCTAGCAGGATTCTTGATCGAAAGAGGCAACTCCCACCTGACGAGCCAGGCTGAGTGAGAGCAGGTGGAGACCCCTATGCCAGCAGAAGAGGCAGAAAGGAAGGAGCAGGGCGTTGATGCCAGCAGGAGGCCAGCTGAGTTGTGGACCTAGAGCCTGGCTTCAAGGTGCACTCTGGGGCCCAGCTGGGAGGAGGAACGTCTGCCTAAGTTTAAGATTCCCCACAGAGCCATGGCTACAGCTTACTGTGTGGAACTAACCTGGTTAGAAGCAAGAAGCCAGCAGCACCTGGTTCTGCTCCTCAGGAGGGAAGGGGCTGTTGGGTAATGAGGGCATCATGTTCTCACAGCACTGCAGAGCATCCCCGACAGAGCCCTGCATCCCCCTTTCCCACCCCAGCGTTCTGGGCAGACAGGAATAGGCAGAAAGGCCAGAAGAGGCAGTGGCAGGGTAGGTAAACGATTTGAATATAGAGTTAGTTTCTTCTTCCCCCTCCCCACTTCCCACCTTTTTTTTCTTTCTTTCTGTGGTACTAGGGAATGAAACCAGAGCCCTAGCTATATCTCCAGCCACTCCCTTTTTAATTTTCTTTTTTTTTTTATTTTGAAAGAATCGCGCTAAGTTGCCCAGAGTAGGCTAGAATTTGTAATCCTCCTGTCTCCACCTTCTAGAGTGCTGGGTCATATAGGTGTGCACCACCATACCTGGCTTTTTTATTAGCCCATCTAGTAAAACTTGTCAGATTTGTTAATCTTACCAAAGAACTATTTTTTAAATGTATTTTATTTTTATATTTTCTTTTTCATTTATCTGTGTTCTACCTGTTTTTTCCTCTTTTTAAATTTTTTTATTTTTTATTTTATTTTATTCATTTATTTATTTATTTTTTGGTTGGGGGATAGGGTCTCACTCTGCAGTCCAAGCTGCTGGTACCGAACTCACTCTGTAGCCCAGGCTGGCCTTGGACTCACAGCAGACCTCCTGCCTCAGCCCCCCCGAGTGTTCGGATTACAGACATGCGCCACCACACCCAGTTTATGTGGTCTCTCAGAATCAAATTCAGTGCCTTCAGCTTGCTGAGACAGCACTCTAACCACTGTTCTATCTCTCCATCCCTCTGCTAGCTTTTGATATAGTTCTTTCTTTATATATTACCTTTGGGTATGAAGGTAATTTGTCAATTTGAAATTTGTGTGATTTATTCATATAAGAATTTATAGCTATAAATTTTCCTTGTCCAAAAGTTTTGTAATGTTGTACTTTCATTTTCATTTGTCTTGTTTTCTAGTTAACTTTGTGATTCTTCATTGACTCATGGGCTTTAAAGAATGTATTGTTTAATGTCTACAAATCTGTAGATAACAATTTCTGGCTTCATTCCGTAGTATCTGGAAAAGACACTTCGTATAATCTGTCTCTTGTTAAACCTGTTGAGAATCCCAGTGTAGCCTAACGTGTAGGCTTGCCAAAGAATGTCCTATGTGCTGAAAAACCTGTGTTGGCTGCCACCGGGCGCAGTTCTAGGAGTGCGCTGCTGAGTTCGGTGGTTCGGTGTTGCTCTCCGCAGCTCCTCCCCTCTGTTCTGGCTCTCTATTCTCCCTGAGAGTGAGGCATCAAAGCCACCAGCTGTTGCTGTAGGACTCTTTCTTCCACTCTAACCAGTTTTGCTTTAGGTATTTAGGTGGTTTGCTGTGAGATATATAAATACTTAGAATTGCTAGGTCTTGCTGTACTAAACCTTTTATTAGTATCTGATATCCTTCTTTGTTTGCTACAACCTTTTTTAATTCTATTTTTATTATCTTTGCTCTCTGGTCACTATTTGCATAGAATATTTTTCCCATACTTTCATTTTTCAATCTATGTGTCTTTGGATATGAATGAGTACCTTGTAGATATCCTATGGTCGCCTCTCATTTTCTCCTTTCATTGATTTTTGCAGTAAAACATTCTAAGTCTCATCTCATCTCCTTTTGATGGATTCTGTGGCCATTTTCTTTGTTGCTGTGAGGATTACATTTAGCACCCTAAAGGTATAATACTAACTTAAATCTACACCAGCTTACTGAGCAAGCTTTTTGGACTCTGGCTTTTCCATTTCTAAAAGAAGAGAACCTGTTTTACCTAAGATGATTTCTGTGAGTGTCACGGAGGATAATCAGTGTCACAGTTGCTTATGAATCCTAGATCCCACACATGTAGATAACTACTGCCATTGTCTTTTCCTATGATTTGGGATTATCTTGTTTGTTTGAGGAGCTAGGGATGGCACTCATGGCCTGGTGCATGTTAGCAGCTGCTTCACTCCTGAGCTGCACCCCAGCTCTTTTTATTTTGGGACAAGTTCTCATTAAGTTGCCCAAGCTGGCCTCAAATTTATAATCCTGCATCATTCTCTGAGTAGCTGAGATTACAGGTATGGGCCGCCATGCCCAACTGTAATTACGTTCTTGCCTATAGAAGTAACATCAGTAATTTTTAAATTGAAGATAAGGGTAATAAACAATGTTTAGCAACTCATTTCTACCAACCTTTGTGGAAGTACAGCTGTCTTGTCTTCTAGGTCATTTTCCTCTTTGACTCAGCAAAATGTGTCAGGATCCTGCTGTCGCTACCACCCGTGCTCAGCGTGTGGGAAAGCAAAGCTTCATCTTCCTGTTTCCTCCCCTGAGGAAGCATAGCTAGGACAGCTTAAGACACGAGGCAGCGGGCACAGCAGCCGGAGAGAGGCAAGCCGTAGTGAGCACCGTGGGACAGGCCCTGTGGGCTGGGTTCCGGGCCGCTGGCGCAGCAGACAGGGACTGAGCTGGACCCTGTGGGGAGGGCCACGGTGTGCACACTGGGACAAAGGGGCAGTGTGAGCAGCTCGGCACGGGGAGGAGGGGGGACCGTGGAGAGCACGGCTACAGAAGGCACCTTGGAAACGTCCTCGTCGCTGTTGATGTTTGCACTTGGGGATGTTGAGGCTCAGAAAGTGATATACTCGGGATTTGCTCAACTTGTTCATGGTAGAACTAGTTCTAGAACTCGCCTGGACGGTTGAGCACCAGGTGGAAAATCCCCACGTGGATGACAGCACTTGTCCTTACAGCGCAGCTGGCTGATATGTGTGTTTCAGTCTCTAGACGGCAAGGAAAGGCTGGGGCTGGAGCTTAGCTCAGTGGTAGAGCACATGCTTAGCACATGCAAGGCTCTGGGTTCCACCCTTAGCAGCACAACAAATTTTAAAAGGCTGGGTCTCAAAAGTAGCAAGGGTATGTATACGTTGACATGAAGTGCCCGCCCTGTGGTTGAAGAGAAAGGCAGAGTCACAGCCGGCTACGGGGAGACGCCAGGCCTGACCGCTGTGCGGTGCCCCTGCAGATTTGGTGGGCAGCAGGTGTGGACCAACGTGGGCAGAGGCCGTGGGCAGCAGGTTTCTCATAATTTCCATGATCTCACTAATTGTATGTTGCTTAATATTTTAAGGATATTCCAGTTCTGTACATAATAGATTAACTTATGGCATTTAGCTAATATTTATTAATTTTTTAAACCTGTAGTTTTATGTGTGTAGGTCTGAAAAGGTTTCAGTCAGAAGCAGATGAGCTCTTGCATGCCCCTCACCTGTGGTTGTGCGGCATTGTGTCACCACGATTTCGTGGCGGTCTGTGACTGTCAGACCTCCAGGAGGTCTGATCTCAGGAAGAAACCAGCAAGCCCCTCGCTCACCATAGCATGAGCCCCAAGGCTGCAGCCAGAGCAGCCGCCAGAGCCACGGGTGTGGAAGGGAGAATGGGTCGCATCCAGACCCGGGTCTGGCAGGCCGTTGCCTTTGAGATGGCAGTCAGATGCTGCGGGCATCCCGGGGTCAGGAGGCAGGCAAGGTGCTGGGGGACAGAAGGAGGTCAGCAGGCGTGGCTCTCAGCTCTGCCCGCTCCTCCCCACTCCCACGGAGCCGCCAGCTGCCGTGTGACATGTGTCCCTTCCCCTTGCCTCCCTCTCCCCAGTAGCCCCTGTGGCTCACCACGTCACCCTGTGATGTTCTAGTGCTTTCCTGTAACAGCTGCCGCTTTTCTGTCTTCAGACCCTGTTCGCCTCCCCCTGGCAGGGGCTCTCCGTAGATGTTTAGGTAATGAATTTCTTCACCAGGGAACTGGGACCAGCACTGCACTGATTGTCGCCTGCGATGTTTCTCTCCTGTGGTCTCCACTTCTCTTCTTGCTGACGGCTCTCTGTATTCTCTCTGCAGATGAAGCTGCTAAATTTATACATCAAGCGGGCCCAGACCACCAACAGCAACAGCAGCTCCTCCTCCGACGTGTCCACACACAGCTAGTGCAGCACTGTCTCCGCAGAGCCGGTGGATCCGTGGCGCCTCAGAGACCCCGTCAGCTGCTCCGTCCCTATGAGGAGGACACACATATTTATTACAATCAGTATTTTGGTCCCTTCCAGCTTTTGTGTAGAATCTTACTGGTATTGAATGTAACGGAAGCAAGGCCTGTAACACAGTCTCCATAGAAACAAATGAACAAGAATCATCGAAAAGAGCCATACTTCCCTGCACCTCGTGCTGCCTGCTGAGATTGCAGGCTGTGGGGCACCGCTTCGAAAACCCACAGCTGGCTAGCGGTTCTCAGCAGACAGACAGCAGCATTTTTTTTCCTCGGTTGATAACAGATTTGGGGGTAGGATATCCCTTTGTGTTTCTCATTCTTAGCTTCTGTTCTTCCGAGCATGGCCTAGGTGGAGCATAGCCCACCCCCCCTTCCCAGGCAACACCAACAATGGTCACATGTCCTTATGTTATGTTCTGATATCTAACATGAGGGGACTCAGGTCTCTGCAAGAAAGGAGAAAAGCCGGAGGCTGGCCCGTCATGTCCTGGAGCACTATCCTGGCTCTCAGCATGGAGAGGCCTGCTCCAGCCCTGCCCTCGGAACAACTGACAGGCCCTCCTAAGAGCTGCCACCCAGTGGGATCCTCAGAGTGTAAGTCTAATCACAGATAGCAGTAGTTAGGGACACCTAGTGAGGACTGTCACGAAGCACAGAAGTGGATGGGAAGTGCTCTGTGTGTGTCCTGCTGAGATCCTGGGGACACACAATTGTGACACGATTCTCCCAGGACCCCTGGGCCAGTCCAGACTCATCGTCATCTTTTCTTCCCTCCACTCCAGCTCTGCCTGAGCTGGGCATTTGTAAAATGTTCAGTTAATCTGGCAAATAACAACTTTTCCACCCTGGTTTTGTCTTCTCTGTTTAATTTTTAATTAAGAGCAAAGTAAAGTCTAGAGAGAGCAGGTATAGAGTCTTTTTTAGGTGGTGAGGATTGAACCCTTGTCCTTCCAAGCACTATGTAAGTGCTGTGCCCCCAATCCTGGAATCATTTCTTTTTAATTCTGTAAGCCAAAGTACTTTCTTAATTGTTAAGGAAAAGATAATCATGGATTATAGAAAATTACAGAACAGGATTCGCCGTTCACTTTTAGGATTTCCTCGTCCCGGGGAACCTTTTATGTGTTAACATCTTGAGGTCCTGATTCCTCCAAGGAATGTAACTACAGATTGGAAGTCTGATGAAATAAACTGAGTACAATTCCTAGGCCAAGTGAAACTCTTAATGCAATCCTGAGGATTTCTGTTGTAACTTAGTGTTCTGTTTTAGATCTCTAAGTCTTCCAAAGGATCCTACTCCTTTGACATCTGTCATGGCAAGGTCTGACTGGTTCTAGGGCAGGGCCCGCTGCGGCCGCTGGGACAGAAGGCAGGAGCTGGGCACCTGCACATGGGACTTGCAGCCCCGATCGCCGCCACCCTCTGCTCTGACCTTCCAGATTTTGCAGGGGGGTTGTGAAAGACACATACTGGTATTTGGCAATAGTTGCCGAAAACGGAAGCCCCTGCGTCCGGGAGAGGGTGGGGTGCACCTTACACCTAACATGCTCCAGGGCTGCTCTGTAGGGAAATTCAGCGGTGCATTTTAAGTGGTTGAAAATTATTGACAGACTTTGGCTCAGAATATAGCAGGACCAGGCCTTACTTTCGGTGATAAATTCTCTTTGTTTGTTCATTTGTTTGTTTTTAATAGTGTATTAATAGGATTTGTTTTTCATACTCTGTGAGAGTCTTAGAGCCCTGAGACCTCCTCTGTGTAGACCACACGTCCTGACCAGCTTATTTATGAGTTCTCCATGCCCGACACAGGAAGACTCCGCTGTGGGGCCTTCAGGTTCTTTGGGGTCACCACGGTCCCAGTGCAGTGCAAGGCTCTTGAACATTGCCTGACGTCCTCACAGTACTCGCAAAGGGCTCACCTCGAATGTCACATGCCCCTCTTCAATCTTATGACCGGAGAGAGATACAGTCACGTCATGGGTCACGGAGGAGAGTCGCATGCCGCCGCCACCTCACCACAGGGTGACTGTGCCCACTGCCACCCTGGGGAACCAACAGCTGCCACCACCTCGCCTCACCACCACCTCCCTGCCAGGCTTGTCCCCATGAGAGAGACAAGCAGAGCAGAGCTTCCAGGACTGTTTGCTGCCCACTACCTGAGTGCCCCGTGCCAGGGCCAGGTTGCCTGACTTCCAGCTGCCCTCTAGCGGCTGCCTCCCTCTGGCCCTGGACCAGCAGAGTGGCCAGCCTCGAGCCACACAGCTTGCAGGCCACCGCACCACAGCCACAGCCTGCAGCGGCATGGCCGCCACCTCTGGCTCACACTAGCTCACCTGTTCAGCCTGCAGGCATCGCAATGATTTTGTCTCCTGATCTTTTTCTTTCCTCATCACCCTTTACTTAGGAAACATACCCTACACTGTAAAAGGACAGCAATGAAGAACTTCGTAGAACCCCCAGGGCTCCGCTGACATGTCTGCAAATGAGAAAAGATATGCTCTAAAAAATATCAGCCACCAAAACCGTTTTGCTGGCACTGTGTTCACTCGCATGGTCCCCACACTCCCAGGTTGGGTGGTTTTGTTTTGTTCTGGGTTTTTTTGGGGGGGCTTTTTCATGTTACATCCATATCTGTATTTATATCTTATTTGTTTCACTTTCAAGTGTATCATGGCAAATGTACAGATTTTTTTGTTAATAATGTGCTAGGATTTGCTAAAAGAGAAAAAAACCCTTTTGAGTTTGCCCTAGAATAAATGAATCTTAATTCAGTTTCCCGCGTTGATGTTGTGCAGTGCCATCACCGTGCTTGGGCAGTGGTTTGTCCTTTCTCCTGCCGAGTACTATGACAGGGCCACGTTTGCAAAGAAGCTGAAGACCCCACCAAGGGAGCCTTCTGTGACAGAAAGAGACCAGGCTTCCTGAGCAGCGCCTGGAGGGAAGGCCGGGGGTCCATGAGCTGGATGCCCTGTGTGGGCCCGTTTCCTTGTCTGCACGGTGGGCACATTAGCTTCCAGGGGAACCGGGGACAAGAAGAAAACCGGAGTCGGTTCCACTGCTGAGACTGAGCATGTAAGCATGGCACAAGATTTGCCATCTGAGCCATGTGTAAGTGCACGTCTCGGTGGTATTAAATACATTTGCACTTCCAAGCACCCAGCGCTACCGCCTTTTGCCGTACACCTCCCGAGCTCCGCATAAACCTAGCAACCCCCTCAGCCAACATCCTGCTTTCTGCCTCCATCACTAGAGACCGAGTCCATGGAATTACAGGAGTGGACCTTTGGTGACTGCTCTGTTCCACCAAATGTGGTGCCCTTGGGGCTCCTTCTCCATGGTGTGGACAGACCCCAGATTGAGAAGCTTCACTTTATAAAGAACAGGGTGACTGACCCATCATGACCCACACTGTGAATCAAGACCCGCTGCCCTATGACCTGTATCCTGCTGTGCGGGCCAGCCTACATAACCCCACGTGAGCTGCCTCCACAGAGGGCCAGTGTCACACACACGGGTAGGCCCACTTCCACCCCCTTCCCTCACTGGGCAGGCTCAGTTTATGTCCTGCATCACTTTTTCCACCTGTAAGTTGGATGAAAAACTCCCTGATGTAGTCGCCCATGGGAGTGAGTGAAGCAGCTGGCAGCAGGAACTGCCGATGGTCACTTGCCCTCCCTCCCACAGTGGACTCCGGTACTCGGGGTGGTGAAGTCAGCCCCGCTGCTCCCCACAGGACCGGAGGCCATTACTCATTAGCAAATGGAAATCCCCTAGGAGTGCAGCCGAGTACAGGCCAGGCAAAGAGTTCACGTTTCTATATTTGGTTCTCCAAGCCCTAGTGCCATCACCTAGGGGCTGCCAGGAAGTGCTCACCAACTTACAGGGTTGCAAGCCATGGGTGGGGGCAGGGCCCCAAAATCTGAATAACTTCTCCAGGAAATATGCATTTTTGTGCTCAGTTTTGAGTGAAATTACAGCTACTTCCAAGCCCCCTAGAAGCCACCAGGCCTGCCAAGGTGACAGAAGCTGCCAGGCCTGCCTGAGTGAAGACTCCCGCTCTGGACCTCAGATCGCTGCTGGGGTGAGAGGTGGGCCGACAGCCTGAGTATCTTCTGGGTGACATTGAACACTCAGGATCCTCACCTGTAGCATCTGATTTTTATAAGAATCCTGAGATAATGGAGCTGTTTGATTTTCCAAAAGCAGAAATTGAGAGCCCCAGCTAGAGGGTGACAAGTGGCGTTGGGGCCAGATCCAGGCTCCTGGCCATTGCTCTGGCCGCTCCCCTGGCCACCTCATTGGGCCTCCCAGGCCATTCGCCTTCTCCCTGGTGTGGGGGTTTTCAGAACAACCTACTGAGTCACCAATTCAGGAGGCTGAGGCAGCCCGAGGACCTGATTTCTAGCAAGTTCCTGGTCGATACTGGTGCTGCGGTGAGTCTGTGGGCCTCGCTGAGGACTGCTGTAGGGTATTTTGCTTAACACATGACAGGCAGGGGACAGGGGGACCATTCCAGAAACGAGCTGCCTCAGGGAGCAGCTCTGAGCCTCAGAGGGTCCTCCCTGGAATTCCCAGGAGTCATGGGGACTGAGTAATGCAGCATCCACATTAGGACTTCGGAAAGCAGGATGGGCACCACATTGGAGAGGAAACCCGAGTTTCAGGTGGGTGCCCCCCGTGCCCCGTCGTCTTCCCCCATCCCAGGCCCTCAGACGCACTTCCCCCAGCTCAGCTGATGCCACCCGCTTCCATGGTTCCTCTACTATTTATTAACTCCAACTTCGGTGGCTTCAGGCAAGAACGGACAAAGGTCATGTGAATGGCATCTAGGCCTAGATTATGTATTTAAACAACATTAAAACTTCCACACCAGGCCCTCCTCCAGGAATGAGGGCAGTGGCCGACTCCTCGGGCCCTTGGCCCTTCCCGCAGGTACTGGGCTCCAGCCAGTTCCCAGTGGCCCTGCAATACCCCAGCCCCTGGGGGTGCCCAGCCAGGGGCCAGAGATTTAGAGAGGACGCTCCTGGGGAGGCAAGGCAGGGCCAGTCCGGCACTGACTCCAGGGTAAGATGACATGGGTCCACTCCAGCATCCAGGCAGTGCCTCTGGTCTCTGCTCCCTAGCCTGCATCCTGCCACTCCCTGCTGGACATGTCCTCACCGTTCAGTGTCAGCAGTGACAGTGCCCTGTCCCTCCGCGCCTACCATCTGTCAAGCTCTGTTCCAGTGCAGACCACAGCCTTATGGTTATTCCTGTTTTACAAATAAACAGAGGCATAGCGACGTTGAGCAATTGCTTGAGGTCACAGCCAGTAAGGGGCACGGCTGAGATCTCGGTCCACGAAGCCTGGCTCTGGGCAGGAGCAGCGCCTCGCCGCGGGTCTGTGTTCTACAACTGCGCCTGGCTTTTGTTGGCAAGTTCAAGCAGGCCCTGCCTGGTCACGGTAAGCGCTCATGGGGACTGTGGGGACTGCTCCCTGCGGGAAGGGGGCGCCGCCAATTGTCTGGAGGAAGCAGAAGACTGGAGTAAGGAGGCGGGGATGGTTCATTTCAGCCACATTGCTGTTCAGCTCCATAACCTGGGTGGTGGGCTAGGGCTGTAATCACAGCACTCTGAGAGGCTGAAGCGGGAAGATCTCAAGTTTGAGCCCAGCCTGGGCAACTTCCCTGTCTCAATAAACGTAAAAAAATGGGCTGCAGAAGTAGCTCACTGCTGAGGCCGTGGGTCCGATCCTCAGCACCACAGAATAATAATTTGGGTAGTAGGCACACAGGTATCTGCTGTACTACATACAGCCTGTAGTGAACCCACGTGTGTCTTCTGTGCTATTTCATAATTTAAAAACAGAATTATAAGGTGACCACTGAGATCGGCTTCCTACTTATTCTTTGGATTATTTTAGATGACAACCGCAAAACAAAACTCCGTACAGACTGTTCAGATCTCTAGCGTGGCAGACGCGTGCGGACCCCATTCAAGGAATGCTATACCCCACAAGACCGCCCGGCGTCCTGAGGGAATGGCCCCACCTAGAGGACGCACCTGCCCTCTCTCCGACGCCCTTGCCCACATGGCAGTGGGAGCGTGAGCACGGAGGAGGAGCTGCCCTCTGCCCAGCGCAGCTTCCCACAGCCTCTCGGGCCCTGCGGGGCTGATAGTCTCCCCAGAACTCAAGCCGAGACAATTCATGCGTCCGTCTATACCGAGCTATCTGTGGACTTCTGCTACCAGAGGGTCAGACCCAAGGCCTCGCACGCTCCACCCCTGGGCTACATCCGCTGCCAACTCTGGCTTCATTGGCATCCTGATGATATGGGGTGGTGAGACCTGCAGGAGATCATTAGGTCTGGGGTGTCTCTCTCACGGAGGGACTAGCGCCGCTATAGCGGCAGCGGCCAGTGACCACCCAGCCTGTGGTGTTCTGGTATAATAGAAAGACAAAAGAGAGAGGAAGAGAAAGAAAAAAAGACAAGCAAGCCCCCGCACCGAAGGGCATATTCTTTGTCCCCTTTGGCTTTTGTTCTGCTCAACTCTTCTCTCCCACTTTTTTTTTTTCTTTCTATGAAAGGCCAAAAGGAAGAACAGTCCACTTTGTCCAAATTGGTGTTGCTTACAGAGGACCCTCCCGTTCCCAGCCAACTCCGACCCCTCAATCTCCAAAGGGCAGGGCAGAGACGCAAACACAGGTGCGGGGAAGATGGCTGCTTTTGGAAAGAAGCAAAGGAGAGGTGTTGAGCCCAAGGCAAGTTCTCCTGTCCCTTACCTGTCCTCAGCCTGTCTCCAGCCTATCCCCAGACTGTCTCCAGACTGCCCCCAAGGACTCGCTGCAAAGTGAGCGTCCGCCCACGGATGCACCTCTCAGGACCCAGAGCAGCTTTGGCTGAGGAGGGACGAGATGGCGGCGGAGACAAATGGTTCCGGTGGGGCAGCTCCAGCCAGTGCAGGTTCCACCTTATCCCAGCGTGTAGCTGCCAAGCAGCAGGCGCCCTCCACCAAGATTTAAGGAGGAATTGTTCCTTTCTTCTGCTGTTCCTGTTCTATTGTTCTCTGAAACCCAGCCCCGCCCTGGCCTTCCCCCTGACAGCACCCACTCCCTCACTCTGTAAGGAACTCCCTGCGAGGGTGTCTTAGCTACTCGTTCATCGCCGGATGCGATACCCAACATCCACACAACTTAAGAGAGAAAAGATTTACTTCAGCTCACAGTTTCAGATGGTCCCACAGAATCCGTTCATGGGCAGCTGGGGATGGCGGAAGCACATGGCAGATGCTTAGCCGGTCACGGCATGGCAGACGAAAGCCAGGTTGAGGGAGGAAGGGCAGAACCAGCACGCGCCCATCCAGGTGAAGCCCCAGACACCTGTCCCTTCCCTGCAGGCCCTTTCGCAAAGGCACACAGCAGCCACACACCCATCCAAGCATCCAAGTACGTGATGCCTTTGGGGACGTCCCAGATCCGAATCACAACAGCAGGCTGCAGTGCAGCCCAGCACGCACAAGGCCCTGGGCTCCAGCCCGAGCCCGACAAGGAGACAGAAGAAAAAAAAAGAAAACACATACCTCTTCTCACAAACTCACTGGAGGAGACTCCACTGTCCACACTGAAGAGCCATGGCCATGGATGGGCAGACAGCAGAGAAATGAGCCCTGAATCAGCCTCAACCTCTCTGTGGACGCTATCCAGCCATTTAAAGTGTAGGTCTTTGGGTTTTCCAGATTTGAAGATTGAGCCTGATGTAACACTGAGTTACATCATCCCAGCCCTTTCTATGTTTTGTTTTGTTTTTATATTAACACAGGATCTTACTAAATTGCTAATTTGCCTGGGCTGGACTCAAACTTGCAATCCTCCTGCCTCAGCTACCCACAGTGCTGGGGTTATAGGCCTGTGCCACTGGGCCATCTCACAGTCAAGGATTTTAACACAGCTTTCTCACTTATGAGTACCAAAAGCTATCCTTCCCCCACACCAAGTAAGCAAGAATATAGCAAAGTTGATGGATATAACCAATAAAATTGACAATACAATTAATAATTGATGCACATAAAACTGCACCCAGCAACTGTATAATCCACATCCATTTTACCCACACATGGAAAAGGCATCAAAGGTGAGCGCACACCAGGTGACAGAGTTTTAATATGTTTGAGACCTGAAACTGCACAGAGAAGAACGCAGTGACAAAAATGAGCAACAAAAAAGTCACTAGAAAATCTCCAGGTGGTGAAAATTGGCCACCAGATCACCCCGTGGGCAAGAAAAAATGCAAGGGAAATTAGAGAAAAATCAACAGAATGATGAGGAGACCACCAGGTAGGGAAATTTGTAGGTAAGGCCAAAGCCTTAATAAAAAGGTTAACTTTCAAAGCTTACCTCCTTTATTTAGATAAGAAAAAGAAGATGACAACTGGTAACCATCTGTCTTGAGGAACTAGGAATGGAATAGTATGAGCTGGTCACAGTGGTACATGCCTATAATCCCAGGGAGGCTGAGGCAGGAGGATCACAAGTTTGAGCCCAGTCTGGACAACTTAGTAACTTGGCAAGATCCCTGTCTCTTAATTTAAAAAAGAAATGGGTCTTGGGATGTAGCTCAGTGTGAAGACGCTGGCTTCAATCCTCAGTACTGCAGAAAGCAGGGGGGGAGGGGGGGAGAGAGCGGAGAAAGAAAGAAAGCTGAGACCCGAAGGCGAAAGCTGGGTGGTCCCTCCCTCCTGCCCAAGGCTGTGGGTGCTGTATCCTAGCAACGAAAACGTAACTAACTAACGTAACAACTCGGCTTTCATTTTTCAAGTGATCCAGGATCACGGGTGCAGGCTATTGTTTTTATTTCTCCATTTATTTTCTACAGGTGTGTCACGGGCCACCATGTGCAGCCTATGTGGGCTTGGGACTCAAACCCAGGGCTTGCACTTGCCAGTGAGCTATATCTCTAGCCCTCACAGCTCAGTTTTTAAATTTACAAATTTTTTCCCTCATTTTAATCAGTATATATATGCAATGCACCATGGGTACACTGAGCTTGAGAATGTTGTACACATGCATATCACGTCAACTTCACAATCCCTCCCATCCCCCATTTTACCCTCTAACCCCTCCTTCACCCCCCTGACCCCCAATATCTTGTCCATGTGCCTCTGTTATTTATTTGTATTCTGGGTTTCTCATATTAGAGAACTATGTGATATTTCACCGTCTGAGTATGACTCCCTTCACTAAGCAGGATGGACTCAAGTTGTGTCCATTTACCTGCAAACGGCTCAAGTCTGTCTCTTTGGAAGGGGAGTGTCCCACTGTGTACATCAGCACAATGTAGCTGTTAGTCTGTGGAAGGATATTTCGGCGTCTTCCACAATTTACCTGTTGTTAGTTGTGCTGCTATCAGTCTACATGAATCTCTGTCATATGTTGCTTTAAACTCCTTTGGAAAGATACCAGAAGAGGCATCACTGCAAATGGAATATTCATTTTTAGCTTTTCAAGGAATCTCCATGCTACTTTCCATAGTGGTTGTACCAGTTTGCAGTCCCATGTGCCAGGTAAAGGGTTCCTCTTCCCCCACAACTGCACCAGCATCTATTGCTACTTGAGTTCTTGATATACGCCATTCTCACTGGGGTAAGATGTTGTCTCAGTGTCATTTTGATTTGCATTTCTCTAATGGCTAAGGTTGTTGGACATTTTTTTCATGGATTTTTCTGGACATTTGTATTTCTTCTGAGAACTATCTATTCATTTCAATTGCCCATTGTTTAACTGAGTCTTTGATTTTGAAGTGTCTATATTTGGTTCTTTGTATATTCTAGTTATCAGCCTCCTGTCAGAGGTACACGTGGTAAAAATTTTTTTTTCCAATTCTGCCCATTCTCCTTCACTCTGTTGTTTCCTTTGCTGTGCAGAAGTTTTTAAATTTGATACAATCCTATTTGTTGGTTTTGGGGGTTTATTTCTTTTGTATCAAATGTCCCATTGGAAAAGTCCTGGCCCACGCCTACATGTTTACCTAGCTTGTCCTCCAGGAGGTTCAGGGTTTCAGTTTTAAAATCTAGGTCTTTGATTTTGATGCATGGCAGTAGGTGTGTATCCAGATTCATTCTTCTGCATGTGGATAACCGGTTCTTCCACCACCATTGTTGAAGATGTTATCCTTTCTCCAGTGTATGTTTTTGGCCCCTTTGTCAAAGATCAGATAGCTGAGGGGACTTGTGGGGGTCTGTGTGTCCTCTGTTCCATCGATCAGCTCATCTGGTGTGTGCCAATGCCATTTGGTTTTTATCTCTGTAGCTTTGTGAATTAACTTGATGCCTGGCATTGTAACGCCACCTGTTTTTGTCTTGTTGCTTAGGGTTGCTTTGACTATTCTGGGTCCCTTTTGGTTTCACGTGAATTTTAAGATGGTCTTCTCAAGTTCCGTGAAAAATGTTGTTGGTATTTTGATAGGAATTGCATTAAATCTGTATATCAGCTTTGGCAGGATAGCCATTTTGACAATATTATTTTTGCCCATCCAGGGACAGGTTGTCTTCCCATTTTCTAATGCCCTGTCCAATGTTTTTTTCAGCATAGAGGTCCTTCACTTCCTGAGTTAGGTCTGTTCCTAGGTATTCAATCTCTGAGCAGCTGTTGAGAATGAGATCATTCTTCTGAGCTGTTTCTCAGTGAGTTCGTTAGTGTAGAGGAATGCTGTTGATTTGTTTGTATTAATTCTGTATCCTGCAACTAGGCTGAATTTAGTAATCAGTTCTAAGAGTTTGCTGGTGGAGGTTTTGGGATCTTTTGTGTAGAAAATCATGTCATCTGCAAATAAGGGCAGCTTAACTTCTTCCTTTCCAATACGTATTACCTTTATGTCATTCTCTTGCATGATTGCTCTGGCTAGGGTTGTGAGTACTGTATTCAGTAAGAGTGGTGAGAGTGGACAGCCTTATTGTGTTACTTATCTAAGAGTAAGCACTTTCAATTTCCCTCCATTTAATATAATGTTAACGGGGGGTGTGGCACATATGGCTTCTATCAGTTTGAGGTAAGGCCTTTCTATACCTATATTTCTCAGGTTTTTTTTTTTAAATCCATGAATAGGTGGTAGGTTTTTCTGATCTATTGAAATGATCATGTGATTTTTTGTTCTTAATTTTATTTATATGGTAGATTTATCCCCGGAACAAAGTCAACTTGATCAAAAGATTTTAATACACATTTCTCCCAAAAGATACATAAATGGCCAACAAGTCTATGAAGAACCATCCACATCATTAATAATTAGTCAATTCCTATGAAAACCACAATGAAGTACCACTTTCCACCCACTAGAATGACTAGAATTAAGAAGTCTGACAATGACAAGTGTTGGCAAAAAAGGAAAGGGCTCTGCACAACAGTGTGCACCAGTAGCCACAGGGTTCAGGAGCCTGGAGTGGGAGGAATATTTGAGCTCTACAATTTGAGCTTGAACCTAGTCTGGACAACATGGCAAAACTCTGCTTCTAAAAGAAAGTGTGGAGAAGTCAAAGCCCTCATGGATTGTTGGTGAGAAAAAAACAAAAACTTAGCAGTTCCTCAAAAAAGTTGACCATCGTGTTATCATTACAATTCAGCAATTTCAAAACTAAGTATTTACCCAAGAGAAGTAAAAATATATCTTCACATGAAAACATAGACAAGTATTTTGAAGCTAGGCACAGTGGCACGCACCTGTAACCCCAGTACTTGGGAGGCTGAGGGAAAAGGATTGAAAATTTGAGGCCAGACTGTCCAAAAAAAAAAGAAGAAGAAGATGAAAAAGAAGAGGAAGGGGAAGAGGATGAGGTGCTGGTGGCTTGTTGCAATATATTCTTTTCTTTTCGAGACAGGCTCTTGCTCTATAATTAAAGCTGGCCATGAGCTCACTATGCAGCCCAGGCTGGCCTCTAACTCATGGCAATTCTCCTGCCTCAGTCTCTCGAGTACTGGAATTACGGGCATGTACCACCATGCCCAGCTAGTATGTGGTATTCCCAGCCCCTTCAATATTATTCTTAAAGGCCAGAAAGTGGAAATGCAACTGTTCATCAAGTTTATCAACTGATAAATGATAAACAAAATGTAGAGTATCTATACAGTGGGATATTATGTAGCCAAGAAAAGGAACACTATATTCATGAAGGCTAAAATGAGAATGAGCCATAAACACACTATGCTGAGTGAAAGATCCAGTCACAAAATATTATATAGCATATGATTTCATTTATATGAAATGTCTAAAATGGGTAAATTTGTAGAGGTAGAAAATAAGTTAGGTGGTGGTACAGGCCAGTAATCCTAGCACTCTGCCAGGTTGAGGCAAAAGAATGGCTAGTTCCAGCCCATCTGGAGCAGCTGAGTGACTTCGCTGGATCCTGTCTCAAATAAGTGATAAAAAGGGGCTGGAGATGTAGCTTAGAGTGAAGGCCCTGGAATCAGTGTCCAGTTATTAAAAGAAAAAGAGAGATTGGAAGTCAAACAGAGGGCCCTGCATATCTACATGTTCTGTATCTATGGGTTTAACCACAGTAGATCAAAACCATATTTTTAAAACACATCTTTCCTGGGTTGGGGCATAGCTCAGCCATTACAGCACTTGCTTAGCAAGCACAAAGCCCTGGTTCAATTCCCCAGTGCCACATAAGCTGTACGTGGTAGTGCACACCTGTAATGCCAGCATTTGGGAAGCTGAGGCAGAAGGATTGTCGTGTGTTTGATGCCAGCCTGGGCTCCCTAATGAGTTCAGGACCAGCCTAGACTGCAGAGAGAGATCTTGTCTTTTTAAAAAGGCCTCTTTCCTAAACATGTGCAGACATTTTTATTGTCACTGTTCCCTAAACAATACAATAAGGTGTCTATCTGCATAGCATATATTTTACATCTGGCATAATAAGCAAACCAGAGGTGATTTAAAGTACACGGTGAATGGCGTATAAATACATGCACATATGTATGCAGGTGTGCTAAGCTGAATATTTACCTAAGAGACGTGAATATACATATTATGCCATTTATACCAAGGGACTTGAGCATCCTCCAATTTTGGTACCCATAGGAATTTCTGGACTGAGCCTTCAAGGATACCAAGGGACAACTGTAGTTGGTAGGGGCTGGGGAGAGGAAGGAATGGAGAGTGGCTACTAGTAGATTCTTTCTGCAACAATAAAAATACTCTGGAAATAGTGGTGATCGCACAATTTTGCAAATGTATCACTTAAAAATAAAAAAATGACTAATTACAATACAGCAATAGTAATAATATGCCAAAACATAGATGAAATGGATGAATTGTAGAAAGATACAAGCCAGAACTGACAAAAGAGAAAAAGAAATTGTTAATTGTCTGATTATGATTAACAAAATTGAATCACACAAATAAAATTCCAAACCCAAATGGCGGCACTGGTACACTGTTCTGGTTTGGATCAGGAGTATCTCTCAAAAGCCTCACATATTTGGGTGTTGTGGATTTTCTATGGCAACAGTCCCCAACTCTCACGTCACAGACAAGTACTGGTCAGTTGCTGTAGTGGGTGAATGGCGAGGAGGAGATGGGAGGCAAGCAAAGCTGCACCTACTGTCAGGATGCTCCGGCTAGGTTCTAATCTCACTACTGATCTGACCAGATATAGAGCTTTGCTCCCTGCTCCCCTCTGCAAAGCTGTCCCCCAGCAACCTGCTGCTTAGCAAGTACCCCGACCCCCACCCACACCTCTCTTTTCATCCTTGGGAGAATGGTTTTCACCTAAATCAGTCTCCGGTGTCAAAAAGGGTTGGGACTACTGACTGTGGCTTTCGCAGGCTGTTGGGAAGTGGGGCCTGTGGAGGGTGTTGTGTGTCTCAACAACAACAAAGTGACTAAAACAGAAATGTTGCCAAACATTAAAGGAAGGAAAAGAAAAACTGAAAACAACTTCACACGCGCTCCCCAGGGAATACAATAAGAGAGAGCACTGCCCTGTCAGGTCAGCATGACCTCGATGTCAACCCTGGTAGGACAACATGAGAGGGAAAAACACACGCCAATCTCTCTCATTAGCGTAGATGTAAAATCCTAAAAAGAATTAGCAACCAGATCTTCATATATAGGTATGTGTGTGTATACATATATATGTATGTATAATCCAAGATTAATTTAATATTAGAAAATCAATTAATAAAATTTATTTCACAAGGGCTAGAAATGTAGCTCAGTGGTCAAGCCCTGGATTCAATTTCCAGAACTGAGAAAAGAACAAAAGAATAGAAGAAAAATTATGATCATTGTAATAGATATAGGCACTGCATTGTATATAATTCAACATCTGCGAGGCCAAGGACATAACCCAGTGGGTAGAGGGTGTGCTCAGCAGTACAAGGCTTTGGGCCAGGTATGGCCTGTAATTTCTGCACTTGGGAGGCTGAGGCAGGATTGCTGTGAGTCTGAGGCCAGCCTGGGCTACATAGTGAGTTCAGGACTAGCCTGGACTACAGAGCAAGATCTTGTCTCAAAAAAAAATTCACATCTGTGATTTTTATAATACAGTTAACAAACTCAGAGTGAAGGGAAACTTTGTTATTGTGGAAGCAGGTACTTAAGGGAAGGCTACAGCGAATATCACAGTTAATGGTGATGTGTTGAAAGTTTGCTCCGAGTTCTGGAAGGAAGAAGGGTTCACGTTATCGGCGCTTCTGCTTCCCAGCCAGTGTACAAAGGCAAGGAAAAGACTGAAGGCCTACGCACTGGGAGGGAAGAAATGAAACAGTCATCATTTAGACTGGTTCGTGCCCGCGCAAGTAAGAAATCCAAAAGAATCTGCAGAGAAATTATTAGAACTCCTAAGTGCAGCAAAGTCTCTGGGCAAAATTCAGCAGAGCTCTATTTCTACGTGCCAACAAAAAATAGAAAAGGAAATGTTTAAATAGAGGCTGTCTGCAGCAGAATACAAAATTTAAATATCTAGAAATAAATGTAACCACCAAAATAGGCAAGAGTTCTCAAAAGAAAACTACCAAAAAAAATCTTGCAAGAAAATGAGATTCAACTGGAGAAATCTGTTCTGGAATTAGAAGTCACGATAAATTGTAAAATCATCAGTTATCCAAAAATGATCTGTGCATTTAATACAATTCTAATAAAAATCCCAGTGGCTGCTATTAAGCGTATTTTGTTGTGATCTATTTTTCGGAGGCGCTGGAGATTGACCCCAGGGCCTTGCACATGCTGGGCAAGCACTCTACCACTGAGCTACATTATCCTGCTTTTAAACTTCATATGGAAATGTAAAAGAACAACAAGAAACAGACTCTTTTGAAGAACCCTGATATGATGACACATATCTGTAGTGCCAGCACTCAGGAGGTTGAGGCAGAAGGATCTTAAGGTTTTTGTTTTGTTTAATTTTGGCTTGCTTTGTAGTCCAGGCTGGTCCTGAACTCACTATGGAGCTGAGGCTTGCTTTATACACACAGCAGCCCTCCTGTCTCAGCCTCCCAAGTGCTGGGACTACAGGCATGCACCACCACACCTGGCTTATGTGGTGCTGGGGAATTGAACCCAGGGCCTTGTTTTTCCGAGACAAGCACTCTAACCACTGAACTACACTCCCAGCCTGGAGACTCTGAAGTTTGAAGGTGTTCTGGGCAACATAGGAAGACCTTGTCTCAAAGGCACCAGAGAAAGAAGAGGAGGAGGAGAAGGAAACAAATGATGATGAGAGGGCTTATTCTATCTGAAGATTTTATACAAATAATTAAGGTGGTGTGCTAGATCCTGTTGTAAAAGAAAAACACATTAATAAAAAAAAAAGAGTCCACAAATGGTCCCTTCCATATTAGGGTTTACAGCAAAGTGACTCTGCAAAGGAGCGGGACAAGGAAGGTACTTTCCCAAGTGTTCTGGGTCCCCGGGATATACACTGGGGAATGGGGGGAAGCTGACTCCTACCCGGCACCATGAACTAGATTGATCCCACAGAGACGAGGCCTGAATAAGATGGGCAAAACAAACCACCTAACGGGATTGACGGTTAATCGTGTTTCGTCAACTTGAATGGATTGAGGAACGCCTACGACATCAGTAAGGCACTGTTCTGTGGACGACTGACACGTAGGCCATCCAACTGTGGGAAAGACCCAGACGTGATGTGGTCGCACCAACCAATAGACTCGTAACCTGAACAGAATAAAAAGGAAACAGGGAAACTAGTGTCGAACTCTTCTGGAAGAATGCCAGTCTCCAGTTCCACCTCTGAATATTGGTGTCCAACGTACACTCATGCCGACCTTAGATTGGCATGGCACCCTTCATCTCCTTGTTCGGGGGCCTCCATGTTGGCTTCCTGTTGCTGGGGCCCTTGCCCTGTGGATTCCATCCTCTCATCTGAGTGGCCGCTGGATCCTCTGTCTCTCCTACACACAGGGCCATTTTGGATTCTCCCTTCTGGTCTCACAGATGGCTCCTGTGGACTGTCCGCCTCTGGTTCTGTGAGCCAACCTCACCTAAAAAATCCCCGACGATAAGTTCACATATATTTTCTGTTACTTCTGTTCTCCCAGAGAACCCTGACTAATACACAAGATAAGTAAGAAGACTATCTTCATGATTTCAGAGTAGGGAGGATTTCTTACGTAGGACACAAAGACCAGTGATGAGGAATGGGTTGACCAGTCAGCGCACCATAAAATAAATAACTTGGAGCGATTGATGCTAGGGCCTGTGTTTAACAAGCATGAGGCTCTAGGTTCAATCTCCAGCATCAAAAATAAACAAAATCACTTCCGGTCATCAAATAGATCATGAAAAGTGAAAAATTAAGCTACAGAATATATTTTTACCCAACAAAGGACTCAGTATCAAAGTATATGAAAGAACACTCACAATAAATCAGTAGAAAAAATAGTTGATCTAGAGGAAAAGTGAGCAATAGACTAGTGGCCTCCTAAACTCCTAAATGAGAGCTCCAAGGTGTTTACCCTCATGACTAACCAGGAAATCCGAATTAAAACCAGAGATGTTCCAGCACAAGGGTCCCAAAAGACTGCAATTAAAGTGCTTGCCTTGCAAGCACAAGGACCTTAGTTTGATTCCCCAACACCACATAAAGCCATGCATGGTGAAGCACGCCTATAATCGGGAGGCTGAGGCAGGAGGATTGCCGTGAGTCCAAGGCCAACCAGGGCTCCACAGTGAGTTCAGGACCAGCCTGGGCTACAGAGACCCTGTCTCAAAAAAAAAAAAAAAAATTAAAGTGACTAACAATGACAGGAATGAAGCAACGGGGATTCTCGCGCGAAGAGCTGGAAACGCAGCCTTTCTGAATCGGAGCAAGAGCACCTGGAAAGCCAGTGATTTCACTCCCATGCACACAGACTCAAGTAAAAGCGCTAGGGTGCTGGGAGGCAAAGGAGCGAGAACTGAGTGTCACCTGCTTGTTCCATTCACCTCTCAAAGGAGCACAGCCCTAGAACAATCCAGACGTCGGCCTCAGCAAATAGCTACCTGCACACGCAGACGACCAGACTTGGCAACTCGCAGACACAGGATTCCCCAGAGAGCCGGGCGCAGGTACTGTGTGGACGATGGTAGTCATACAAAGTTTAGAAAGAGACTAAACTAACCTAGCATATTCATTGATGAGTACTGTTAGGGGAAAGTGTAAGAAAACCAGGACAGAGAGCGCACCGTCCAGGTGAGGACAACGGGTATCCTTAGGGAGGAGCCAGGGGGCCATGTTGGAAGGTGAATGTGGGTGTTTCTGAGTGATGCTCACATGGGTGTTAACTTTGTAACTATTCCTTAAGCTGTACACTTAGGTTCTGTGATCTCTCTCTCTGTCTCTGTCTCTGTCTCTATCTCTGTCTCTGTGTCTCTGTCTGTCTCTCTCTTTCTCTCTCTCTCTCTCTCTCTCTCTCTCTCTCTCTCTCTCTCTTTTTCTCTCTTACTCTCTGAGACAGGGTCTTGCTCTGTGGAGCCCAGGCTGGCCTTGGACTCATGGCAATCCTTCTGCCTCAGCCTCCCAAGTGCTGGGAGTGGTTTACCATGCCTAGCTTACGTGGTGTCGGGGAATCAAACTTGGGTACTTAGCATTTGCTAGGCAAGCGCTTTAACCACTGAGCCGGTCCCATGTGTACTTTTCTTGGTGCTTTTTTTTTTTTTTTTTTTTGGATAAATTAGAGCCTGTTGTGGTTTGGATCTGGAGTGTCCTCCAAAACCTTTATGCTCAGAAGGTGATGTGATCATGAAGTTAATTCACTGACTTCTTGTCCTGTGCAGAGGTGGGGCCTGGTTGGAAGGAGTGCACTCTGGGAGTTGACCCATGAGGAGTAGATTGCCGGGCCACGACCGGAAGGATCTCTGCTGGCTCTGCCCCTTCATTCTCACTCTGCTTCCTGTCCCACCATGCCGCGAGCTGCTTCTCTGTAGCGAGGCCACCACCAGAGCCTTCCACCACTGCCTACAGCCCGTGAGTGGACAGAGACCTTCAGAAACCATGAGCTAAACTTTCTTTCTTAAGTTGAGCGTGTCAGGTACTGCTCCAGCAATGAGAAGGTAACTGAGACAGGGCCACGTGTATGACAGAATCTCCACCATGAAATGATACATATGTGTTAAGCAAGGCATGATGGGACGGGTTGTGTTGTGTTTAGAAGGGAGGGACATGAAAGGTTTTCCTGCTTCATTATGATCTCCTGTACTTTCTACATTATCACCCATAGTCCGTGCTGCTTTTATAAATCTGTATTTATTTATGCAGTAAACAGAGGACTCTCCTATTATGCCTGAGGCCTTTTGCTCTATCCTCAGTGTTCCCCCCTCCGAGGGGGGAAAACAAGACAGAAGAAAGGAAGGGAGGCAGGAGAAAAGGGAAAAATAAAAAGAGAAATACAGCTAACACAAATAAAACGTTTCCCAGCATCAGGTAAAAAGAAAAGAAATAGTGAAAAAGAAAGACCGTTAAAGCACGTACGGTAACTGCTAGCCACTGATGGACTAATGAGGAAGCTCCAAGGGTATTTATATTTTTATTTAAAAGTAGCTGTATGTCAGAAATTTTTTATAATGAAAAGCTACAAAATTAAAATTTTAAAACCATTAAAAATAGTCTCTGCATGCTGGGAGGTGGTATAATTGGCCACGTGGATAGAACCTCACCAACTTTGTGTCTTTCTGAAATCCTGCAAGCGAAACCCGGCCCTGTGTCACCAGCCTGTAGTCCCAGCACCCTGGGAGGCTGAGACAGAAGGATCAAAAACTTGAGCCCAGCCTGCGCAAGAGATTTAGCAAGACCTTGTTAAAAAAAACAAAAAAGAAAATCCTAGGAGTGGAGGACGGAAGGCTAGAGCCTGGAGCTGCGAGGCAGGAAGCTGCTCCTGGAGCTCAGATTGTCAGGCCGTCTCCTCTGAGTGTCTGTTCCCCGATGGCCTCCCTTAGGGTTTTGCAGGAGGAGAGCTTGTGAAGATCAAGCTCTTCTGTAGAAGAAAACGTCCACAGAGGGCTCAGCACCCTGCTAGGTGACTGCAGAGCCTGCTCCGCCCTTCAGAATGACCTGGCCATTGTTGATGACAATACCCAGAGCACACCTTTACCTAGTGTTAGGAAGATCTTATCCTCCCAAATTAGTGGATTTAAGCCCTAACCCCCAGTACCTCAAACTGTGACTGGGTTTGGAGGCGGAACGCTCAAAGAGGTAAATTGAAATGGGGCTGCCCAGGTGATCCTTAATCTAGTATGACTGTGGGTTCATCAGCTTTCTACTACCGTAACAAAATACCTGAGATAATTGGCTTAATATAAAGGTAAAGGTTTGTTTTGGCTTGTAGTTTTGGAAGTTTCAGTCCATGACCAATTGACAAGGAAAAAAGCCTATGTTTGGTACAAACACAATTATTTTTCTTGAACATGTTTGATCTACTGTTTCTTGAATCCCGGGGTGCAGAAGTCCTTGTGAGGGTGAGCCATTTAGAAGCATTTGATCCGTTGGTCCCAGAGACTCCTGTGCATGCAGAAGGGGTTCAGGTGCTGTGGCACTGTGCAGAAACCTGTGATCAGTCCTGGAAGAGCATTCCCCATCTTCCATGGCATCGTCAATATCTGGCAGGGACTCATGTCTTTGTTGCCTTATTATAATTCTAAATACGTATTTCACAGTATGATCTTGTTTTTGAAGCTGCCTCCTTGAATACGTGCCTTGTGGTTACAACGAACGGTAATAAAATGAAACTAGCTTTGGGAGCTAACCCTCAACACCTGAGTGTCATTCATTACCTTGGGAAACATATGGATCAAGGAAGGCCAGCTCACTTTTGGAGGCACATTTTCCTCAAGTGCCATCCACAAACTTCTGCTTACATCTGCTTGGTCAGAATTTGGTCATGTGGTTATGTCCCTCCCAGAGGGAGTTGGGAAATGTAGTTTTTAAGCCGGGCAGGTATTGCTGATGCTCTAACAAACATCTTGTTAAAAAAAAAAAAGATCAGGGTTTTGTTAACAGGGAAAAAAAAAAAGGAAAGAAAAGATCTCAGGTGGGCAACTCTTGTTGGGTCACAAAGGAATTTGTCCCCTACACCATTGTTATAGATGCTGAGAAGGTGTAAGCTTCCAGGACAATTGCCACTTAATTGGATCAGTTTGGTTAACCTCAGAAATATTGCCTCTGCTTCCATGCATGCTAAAGATTGGATCATTTTTCCCTACTGTTTCTTTATATCACTTCCACATAAGAGCTGGCTCACTTCCTTGTTCTCTCTCTCTCTTTTCTTGGTACTAGAGATTGAGCTTAGGACCTTCTCATTGAGCCACATCCCCATATCTTTTTTTTTTTTTTTTAAATTTCGAAACAGGGTCTCACCAAGTTGCTAAGTTGCCCAGGTTGTATATACATTTGTGATCCTCCTGCCTCAGCCTCCCAGAGGGCTGAGATTACAGACTTGCACCAGGGGGCCAGAAAGTTGGAACTTTCTATGAGTTCATGTAATTGGTGGAAATGGGACTACATGTCTGCAATGAAGGCTGGGGAATGTTCAATTTATTTTGATTTTAAGAAAATGAGGGGTTGAAGGAACAGCACAGCAGTTAAAGCACTTACCTTACAAGCACAAGACACTGAGTTTGATTTCCTAGCACCACATAAATCTGGATATGGTGGCACATGCCTGTAATCCCAGTGCTTGGGAGGCTGAGGCAGGAGGATTGCCATGAGTCCAAAGCCAGCCTGGGCTTCATTGTGAGCTCAGGACTAGCCTGGACCACAGAGCAAGACCCTATCTCAAAAAAAAGAGGAAAGAAAGAAAGAAAAAAGAAAGAAGAGAAAAGAAAAGAAAAAAGAAAAGGAAAAGAAAGAAAGAAAAGAAAGTGGGAGGATAGAGGAATAGTAACAGCAGTTAGAATGCTTGTCTAGCAAGCCCAAGATCCTGAGTGTGATTCCCCAGTGCCATATAATCTGGGCATGGTGACGCACTCCCGTAATCCAGCACTGCGGAGGCTGAGGCAGAACTGCCATGACTCCAAAGCCAGCCCGGGCTATATAGTGAGTTCATTATGAGCCTGGAGTACAAAGTGAGACCCTGTCTCAAAGAAAGAAAGAAAGAAAGAAAGAAAGAAAGAAAGAAAGAAAGAAAGAAAGAAAGAAAGAAAGTGATCTCCACAGTTCCATAATTGCGATGAGGACACATATTTCATTGATTGTAGGACACATTTTTTATTGTACTTTTTTTTTTGGTACCAGAGAATAATCCAGGACCTTTGCATGGCATTACATCCCCATTCCATTTTTCAGTTTTCTAACTTGGAGACTGGATCTTGCTAAGTTTAGCAGGCTGACTTGAGCTTGTGATCCTCCTATCTCTGCCTTCCAGAGTGCTGGAATTACAAGAGTGCACCACCACACATGGCTTCTTTCACATTTTCATGTTTCTGAAATCAGGGTGCCACTGACAGCTGGTGTTGCCTCTTGGCCATGTGGTAGCTTTGTTATGGGCTTGGTATTGGCAGCACATCTGTGAAATGTCCCTTTGAGTCTGAGGAAGCAGCTCCCTCAGCAGGATGCCCAAGAAGCTTGGAGGAGATTCTGGAGCCAGTGGTGGAGTTTTCTGCCCATAATTGCTGTACCCTTTCTACTCTTGATGGCCCCAAAGCTCAGCCCTAGTGTACAACTAACAACACGGATCAGTGTCTACTAAACAGGGATCCTAAAGAGTTGTACACTAAATATAAGCTACATATTTCAATAGGTTAACTGAACTATTTGCCATGTTTTGCTCTTTAAAATCATACATAAGAGAAACTGACACCTCAATAAATTTAAATGAGATCTTTTCATAAGAACAAATACAAATTCTAAGTGATAAGGAAGCATCGTATGTAGTTTATTGCTTTTATTTTCTTTCACTGGTTCATATTCATTGGTGCCTCTTACACTTGATCTTGGAGTCAGTGAGTTAAGGTGTCCAAGTGTGGAAAAGTGTGCAGAAGATTCCAGGCAACCACAACCGGCGTCCCTGGCCTCTGTGGGCAAGTCAGTAGGGAACTGTATCCTGGCCTCTGGTACTGGACATGCCGTCACAGGAGCAGAGGAAGCGCTGGGGGTGGGGGTTGGGGGGTCTGAATGCGTGTGGATGTGTGTCCTGGTCTCCATGGTCTTCAGGCCACAGCAGACAGGGATAGGGCTGCCCAGTGGATCAGTCCCTACTACTGAGTTAGACATAGCCTGCTTCAGAGTCCAGAGCTAGGCAAGACAGCGGCACCCCCATGAGCTCAGAATCATGCCCTGTCCTGGGGCTTTGCAAGCTACAGGGTGCCCAGATCTGGCTCCTCATACACCCACACCCCACAGGAACACCATGCACGTGATGCTGTCTTGTCTCCCCACTTTAAACCCTCAGGCCTGGGAGGACAGTGTCTTTGTGTGGCTGCCTGACTCATTGCGGGACTCAGCAAATACTTCTTAGATGAACTAATAGCTGAACATAATAAAGACCAAATGAGTATAGTAACACTCAGAGATGGGGCTGCCGTCCTCCAACATGGTAAGTGACCCAGCTGAGAGCCATTGTCCTTTTCTTTTCTTTTGGTTTCTTTTCCTTTTGTCTTTCTTTCCCTCCTCCCTTCCTTCCTTCTTTTCATTCTTCCTCTCTCCTTCCTTCTTTTCCTTTTTTCTTTTTTTTGGAGGTGTCTTAGTTACTTTTTCATTGCCATGACTCAATACCCAATGCCCACAAATTTAGGGGAGGAAAGGTTTATTTTAGCTCACAGTTTCAGAAGGTCACCATCCCTTCAGGGGCAGCCGGCAGCAATGGAAGTACAGAGCAGAGGCAGAAATGGAGGCAGTTCCTCACAATATCACAAACAGGAAGCCAAGTCCAATCAAGTCCAGTCTCTCCCCAAAGAAAAAAATCTGTAATAATCTCTTCTTTTTTTTTTTTTTTTTTTTTTACACAGTTTGAGTTCCCAGTTGGGCTTCCCATACCTAGTGTGTTGGGGGGAGTGTTTTTCCCTCATTCACTGGCCCACAAATCACTCACACTCTAGTCTAGACTGGTTCCTAACTTCCTAATCCAGACTGGATCCTAATTGCCTAATCTAGGCATGGTTCCTAAACCCTCATGCAGGCGTGGTTCCTGGTTACCTCAAGTTGACATAATCTCTCCAGTGGTCACGGGGGGCATTGCACTAGGAATTGAACCCAGAGCCTTTGCACTGAGCTACATCCTTCACTCATTTTCCTTTCTTTTCTTTTCCTTTTTTCTTTTCCTTTCTTCCTTCCTTTCTTTCTTTCTTTCTTTCTTTTCTTTGAGACAGGGACTCACTAAGTTGCTAAGTTGCCTAACATGGACTTAAACTTGCCATCCTTCTGCCTTAGCCTCCTAGCATGCTGAGATTACAGGCTTGTGCCACCAGGACTGGCTTGTCCCGTGGGCATCTCCTGCCCACTGTCTTGGACAGGCCCTTGGGACTGACAGAGGTAGAGGCTGTGTGCAAAAAGCTTATTGAGGGACACCAGTGTTGGGATGTACGTACATACAGGAAGACACATCGAGTAGGAAGTTAAAGGCAATGCCAACACAACGAAGCCCTCAGCAATCTCAGGGATAAGTCCTGCAGAGTTGTCTCAGGTTGGAGCAAGGGAGCCAGGACCTTGTACCATATGTCATCAAAAATGCAGACTGCCCCAGAGAAGGGACTTGAGAGCTGAGGAGAGTCTGGAGAGGCTCCCAGGTAAATGTGTTTGCAGCCAACATTCTCAGTTGTGGGGAAGACTAGAGACAGGTGCTTGGTCCTAGAGAGGACCAGCACACCACAGCACCCACTGGCCATCTCAGGATGGCCCCAGATGATGAGGTCCAACTGTTCTGGGAGTAGAGATGTGAGTCCACAGACAGCTGAACAGCTGTGACCTTGTGAGGAGCAGGGGTGAGGTTTCTCCTTCTCCTGACCATGCTTGACAGCAGAGAGTCCCTTGGGAAAGCTTTGTGCTGGGCTGAACCCAGGGACAGGGGAGCACATGGTCACCAAGCCTCTACCACATGTTTACTGCTAGGCCCACCCTGCATCACAATAGCTCACAGAAGCCTTGAAATTCCTGGGCTGTGGATTTCCTTTTATATCTCAGGCTGGGAAAGGCAAGATGCCAATTCAGGTCCCAGAACTAGTAAAGGACAAAGACATGTTCAAACCCAGGCTTACCTTATTCTAAAGCTCTCTTTTTTCTTTTTTTTTTTGTACCAAGGGTCAAGCCCAAGCATCACACTGAACTCCATCCCCCAGACCATTTTAAAAAATGCTTTAAAATTCTGTGACAGGGTCTCACTAAGTTGCCCAAGCTGTGTTCAACCATGTGACCTTCCTTCCTGAGACTCCCAGAGAGCTGGGATCACAGGCCTGCACCACCAGGTCTGCTCATACCTTCTCTTTTGGGCACGTTCCACCCTCTCTTGAGCTTGGGGAGGCGGGAGGCTGCCCTGAGTCCATGTCTGTGGAGCCTAGAGTGGAGAAGAAAAAGAATGCTTGGGCTGCTCCCTGGGGGGCAGAAAAGGCTCTTTGGAGGGAGTGACGCTGAGCTGAGCCTTAGGGAAGCTGGCCAAGCAAAATGGAGCCAGAGGACACTGAGGATCAAGTACTCTAAGAAGCACAAAAAGTAAGGAAATAAAGGGCTCCTGACAACCAGGGTGGTCCTGGGTAGACACAGCCAGGTGAACCGACAAGCAGACACTATTTAGGAGCTTTTCCTGTAGACCTCAGTGGCCCCGGAAGGGTGCATGGCCCGACAAAAGACCATGGGCTAGGCCTCCGCTCCACAAGCCTCCTTGGTCCACACTGCAGGCACATGCAGTTCAGGCGGCAGAACATGAAGCTCCAGGAGTGTTGGTACTCATGAGGATTGGCCCGAAGGACCCAGTACACAGCCATGCCATCCCCAAACTGTCCAGTGTCCCCTTGCCAGCACGCACAGATTCCACATTGCTCCCTGAGGGGCTCTGCTCCTCCCAGCTGGTTTCCACTCCCAACTCCCTTGTGCTCATAGTTAGTTTTTAGTCTTTTTCTTACAAATTGAGGATCCAGGTGATCCTTTGGCCTAAAGTCATATCTTGTCCCCAGAGGCCACCCTGTCTGACCATGACTGGGGAATGTGGGTATGGGAAGGCCTGATGCTCTTGCCCAATTCAGACCAACGTGGAGAGCTGTTCTGGCTGCAGAGCTCACTAAGGCCTTGAGCCTGAACTCTGCCTTCCTTCCACTTCCCTCTTGGATCCCCCAGAGCACTCGATACTGTGACAAACACACTGTACGTGCTTTTCCTGCTGATCAAATCCAACCTCCAACCTGGTCATCCTTGAGCTCCTATTCATTCAAAAAAACCACCCTTTCCAAAGGTAGTTTGCAGAGCCTTCTTGGTGACTATTTCCAAGAGAATCTGGGTGTCCTTTATGGGCTGTCAACAGGGTACCCACTAAGAATACTCTGTAGGTCCTTGCTGCTACCTCTACAGGGATTTGGGGCCAACACTTGACACAGCTGAGGGCAGCAAATTTGGTTAACATTGGGTGAAGAAAGAACATGGGACTTTGGGACAGAAACTATTGGTAATCAAAAAGCTTGGGCCCCAAATTCTCAGACCTGGTCTCAAATCCCAGTGGTGGCATTCAACCTCCTGAGCCTCAGTTTCCCTATCTGTAAAATGGTGTGATATACCTCCTCCATGTAGAGGAGATTCCAGTGGGTGGCCATGGGCCTGGCACAAGGGAAAAGTTGATGTTCCCACCATATGTAAATCATGAACACCTGTAACATAGAGAAAGAGTCTTGAGGGACATCTCCAGGATGGGAGCTCCAAGGTCTGGACAGGTCTTAAACCGTGACCTGTCGTGGAAAGTCACAGCAGAAATGAGCTGTTACTCACAGGGCAGGAAGGACTGTGGGCATTGCTGAAGTCTTCCCTGAGGTTAGGGACCAAAGAGGAGAGGGGAGCTATGTAGGTGCAGACATGCTGGGCCAATAAGAAGATACAGTCAATTGACAGAAAGGTCTGTTACCCCCACTTCGCTAGTGGCAAACTTCAGTCTGAAGGTCCCAGATATTATTGGTATGAACTTCCCATGGGCATGAACACAACTTTCTCACATGCAGGTGACCTACAGCTGCAGCCGTTTACCTGCTTCCCAGTCTGTGTCTCTGCTCCTCACATCTGCAGGGACCGATTCCCAGGACATTGATGGGTGGCTGGAGTGACGGGATTAGCTAGCTCTCTCGCCAGTGGAGCATGTGGACATGGCAGGGTTCAGAGCTCCCGAGGAGCCACAAGAAGCTCCCTGGCACTAGAGGGGCCAGTCTCACCTGGAATGGTCACAAGGCCAGCCCTGCGGGAAGTGGAGGGGAACAGAAGCCATCTCTGTATGGGAAAGGCAGCCTGTGTGAACTGACATCTCCAGGGGTCACACATTCTGACCCTGCTAAGTGGTAAACCCAGCTCTGAGCCCTTAGCACCTGTTTCCCTATGTTGGGGCAATAATTCCCTTACTCCACACAGCCTGGAGTAAGGAGACCCCCTCCTTCCTCCAGGGCTCAATGGCTTAACTTCCACCCACTCATACCCTGGAGCTGGAGTCTTCTTGGAGCTTCAAAGCCTCCTATGTTCCAGGGACAATCCCCTACTTCACTGGTCACACGGCAGGGTGAGTACCGCCCCCCCCCCTTTGGGTTAGAAGGACAGCCATGCCAGCCCGTGGCTCACATGTGCACATCACCCTGGATAAGTCTTCCTTCGGTGACAGACTGGTCACACATCCTGACAGGGAACTTAGAGCTCCTACAGGGACTTCTCTGGGAACTAACACGTGGGCAAGGAATGACACAGAGGGATGATCCATCAACAGTGATGATCCCAGCAACAGTTTCCACTGTCTTCACGGGAGTCCAGATCAAGAGGGCGGGGACTCTGGGGGAGGCAGAGGTAGACCCTGAAGGGCTAGTGGCGAGCAGTAGCTGCTGCCCACACGGGCTGTGGCTGGAAAAATAGCTTTCTTTTCTTCATGGGGCAGAAAAGCTGAGAAGCGTGGTCCTTGACTGCTGCTCAGATGAGCAGCTTGCCAGTAGAGACCTGGGGCAGCAGGGAGCAGGGCGGAACAGGAAGAGAGGGAAGGTTTACCCCATCCTTGCTTGGGGAGCTGGAAGTACAAGGCCTGATCTCTAGGGGACTCCTGGGAATAATGCCCTGGGACAGAGTGGCTGCATCCTCAGGGCTGGGTGCTATGCCATGTGCCAGGGACTGGGTATCCCTTGGATATGGGCCAGGGCTCCACGGACCGCTGCCTCATCCCGACTGCCCTGCTCCTATGACCCACTGTCCACTCCTGCCACACTGGCCCTTTCCAAAAGGCAAATCGTGAACAGTTCCTCAGCTTAAACCACACTGGAGTGAGGAGAGAGGAAAGGAAGGGGAAGGGAAGTAGGAGGGTGCACAGGGAGAAAGAAGCGGAAAGAGACAGAAACAATATCAGCTCCTCGACTCCTCTGAGCCGGGGCCACACACCTATCTCCTTCTTTGGTCACCCTGGCCCAGTCATGTCAAAGCAGGTTCACCTTAAGGCCCTGTCATTCACTTTTGCTTCTGCTTTCCCTCCAGATGCTCCCAGATGCTTCCTCTATATCCTTCAGACCACTCTATCCTGGAAGCCTTCTTTGAATACTCCCTTAAAACATTCCTTTTTAATTCTTATTATGCAGCAAATATTTATCGAGCGCTTTAGCTCTCAAAATACTGTTCCGGGCAGTGAGTGATGAGTTGGAAAGCCCAGGCCCTGCCCCTTTGGAGCTTACAGTGTAAGGAAAAAGACAACCACACAGCAGAAAAAATTTAAAATGCTGTGATATCGGAGTGTGCGGTGCTGGAAAACACCGCGTGGCTTCTGATGGGCGCTTGCCCCGTAGTCCTCTCTGAGACCCAAGAGCAAGGGGAGGGGCCCGCGTGTGCCCGGGCCGGGGTCCTGGACGTCAGAGTTGTCCTCCCACCCGCGACGCTGCCGTGGAAACCGGCTCAGGAGCGGAGGGATGCAACAGCGGCTGGGCAGCAGCGAAGATCCCCAAACCGCGCCGCGCCCCCACCTTGCGGTCTTGCCCTTCCATCTCGCCGCTCCCGGCTCTGCCCTCGCCTCTGTTCTCTTGTCCCGCCCCGCCCCTGGTCCCGCCCCGGGTCCGCCCCGCCCGGGTCCGCCCCGCCCCTAGTCCCGCCCCGCCCCTGGTCCCGCCCCCGGTCCCGCCCCCGTCCCGCCCCGTCCGGCCTCTGATCCCCAGGGGGCACGCTGCGCTCCGCAGGTGCCGCGGGCCGGCCGGCCGGGGGGCGCCACCTCCCGCGGCTCTTCCTGGGCGGAGGGGCGGTGCGACCGCGGCCCCGCCCCCGCGCCGCCCATAAAGGCGCCGGCCCGCGCCGTCCCTGGGTTCCCGGCGAGGCTGGCAGGTGCCCGTGACAGCTCCGCGCTCGCAGCCCGCGCGCCCCGACGGAGCTCCGGCCATGCTGTTCTGGCACACGCAGCCCGAGCACTACAACCAGCACAGCTCCGGCAGCTACCTGCGGTGAGCGCCGCCCGCCGCCCCGACGGCGCGCCCCCCATCCGGCCCGCCCGCCCTGCCCTGCGCCGCCGGCGGTCTCCGCGGACGGGGCGCCCTGTGGGGGAAGGGGCCCCGAGAGCGCCCCGGGCCCGGCGCGCGGGGTCGGGCTGCCGGAGGGCTCCGCCCCGACGCCGCCACCTTCCGGGGGGCCGGCCGCCCCCCGCGCGCCTTCGCCCCCTGTGCTCTCGGTGGGACGTCGGGGGACTTACGCTGCTGTCGCTCGGACCCGCCCTGGGAAGCCGGGCTGCTGCTGCGCCCCTCCTCGCAGAGTCCCCCACGGGGCTCGGCGCCCTGCAATGCCGTGGGTCATCGGGTCGGCGCGGCCGGCGCCGAGGCGCGCGACGGGGTGGCGGGCTCGGGAGGGGCAGCCGCCCGCCCCCCCCCTCGCCCCCACCCCGCCCAGGGGTCTCGCGCTGGTTAGGGCCTGAGCCCTTAGTGCCCTTGAGGAAATCTTTCTCCTGCAGGGATTTAACCAGTGCTCTTCGAAGGAAAAAGACAGTCCTGCCTGTTCTGCAGAATGCCACCCCGTTAGGAAGTAGGACCCCTGTTTGCTTCGGCTCCAAGAGGATTGTTTTTTCCCTGTTTTGCAGCTGGCTGGGTGCTAATGGGCAAGCATTTCACTTTCTGAACTCGCTGGAACCAGCTTTAGCCTGTCTTTATTTCCATCCTAGACACAGTTTATTAAATGTGCCTAATTTAACTCAAAGGGCATTTGATGTGAGCTAAGGAAAATGAATTGTGAGGCGGAAGGAAAGGTACAGCTACCAGCCCTAAGTGCTTGTTTTGGCTCCAGGAATTTCCCACCCCGGTGTAGCACGGGAGTCCTGACTTCTGATGGTTGCTTGCCCTGTAGTCCTCTCTGAAAGTCCCCTTCATTCCAGAATGCGGAGGAAACATTTGTCTGAACTGATGGGCCTGCTGGTTTTCAGGCATAGTAGTAGGAGGTGGCAAAAAAATCAAAGTTGGGGGCCTTAAGGACAGTGGACTTTGCAGAGGAGCTGCTCTGGGGCTGCCAGAGTCCATGGGGGGCGGAGGGGGGTGTCTAGCAAGAGATTGTTGCCTGCCTATAAAAGAAGTGCTTTGCCCCCACCCGACCTCTATACCATATTACCAAAAGGCACTAATTTTAAAAAAGGCTAAATGGAATATGTTTTTATTGTAATGTGCATTGAAGATTTAGTAGTAGTTGTGTCTTGACATCTCTTAGTTTGAAGGTGACCTTGAGTTTGTGAGAAGTGTTTAAAACTTTGTAAGTACCTGAAATGCCCCATTACGTAACAGTTGTCCTCCTGCATGAGAAGGACTGTTTTGACATCTTCTGATACTGAGATGGTGATTTGTCTGTGGAGTGCCTCAGACACCTGTTAGGATTCTGGTATTATGTGAGAAGGCTGAAGTTTGGAGGTGGAAGGAGCTGTAAAGCCATGCTGCCAGGTGTGGTGGTGCACGCCTGTAATCCCAGCATCCTGAGGGGGAGAGGCTGAGGCAGGAGGCTTAGGAGTTTGAGCCCAGCCTGGGAAACTTACAAGACTGTCTAAAAATAAAACATAAAAAATAGACTCTGTGCAAAGGCCCAGGGTCCAATCTCTAACTCTGAAAACTAAAAAAAAAAAAAAAAAAAAAAAAAAAAAAAAAAAAAAAAAAAAAAAAAAAAAAAAAAAAAAAAAAAAAAAAAAAAAAAAAAAAAAAAAAAAAAAAAAAAAAAAAAAAAAAAAAAAAAAAAAAAAATTCATACTGGTTTCTAGGAGTGATTTTGGGAAACCAAGTATGAACAAGGCCCATGTTCTTTTTATTTTTTGTTTGTCTTTGTGTTGCTGTGGATTGAACTGAACCCTGTGTGTGCGCTGCCACTGAGCTACACTCCCAGTCCCCATCTTTTTCTGTTTTTCCAGCACTGTGCAGTAGACCTGGGGCCTTTACTCTGAGCTACATCCTCAGCCACTTTTATTTATTTGAGACAGGATCTTTCCAAGTTGCTATAATGTGCAGGCAGGGCTCAAGCTTGGATCCTTCTGCCTTAGCCTCCCAAAGGGCTGGGATTATAGGCCTGTGACACTGGGCCCAGTTAGGCTTCTGCTTTTGAAATTTCATTTCTTGCAGAGAGCTGGTCTCAGTAAAGGCCAAGGTGGTGATCTGTGCGTCTCTGCCCCTGGTCTCCTAACTCTAGAGACAGCATCCTGTCCTTTTCCTTGTTTTATTTTTGGTTGTTTTTTGTTTATTTTATTTTGTTGCATTTTAGCTTTGGTCACTCACACTACAGAGTGTCTGCAAGTACCGTGGGCCTCACCAGGGCAATGGCCCTCACACCCTCTTCCCCATCTCTGTTTGATGTTCTGGTGACTTTTATTTCTTCTTCAAATAAGGATGTGAGGCTTGAAACAAGTTGCTGTTGAGTGATGGTTCTTATCCTTTTTTTTTTTTTTAAATTTAAAGGCAGAAGCACATGGGCTATTAGCATGGTCTGGGCAAACATGAAGTTATGCAATCCCCAGGTGAGCAGGCCTTGCCTGCTGCTCCCATGTTCCTAGATAACAACAGCTGGAAAGAGGAAGAAAGGAAGGTGTTTGTGGGGAAGCTGGGTCAGCCCCGCGCTCCCCACTTTGGGCGGCCCATAGTGGCAGGGAAACTCATGTCAGAAAGGTTTTTCCAGGAGAACCCAAAGCCAGGCTCCCTGCTCCCAAGAATTGGTTCGACATTGTTGGAGGTGTGTGTGTGTGTGTGTGTGAGTAGTTTTATGTGTCACAGACACATTTATGATTTGTACACAGAACAGGTTGTCCCAGGGACTCTGTTTATGCAGTAAAGCAGGGTCAGCTAATCTGAATCGTAAACTAGGATCCGACCCACCAAGGGAGGAGAGTTCTCAAGATAAGGCATGACCTTTTTTGTCTTAGCACCTTTGTCCATAGTGCTTCCAATTTAGAGGTCTTAGGCGAGTCACTCCTACTTGCAGGTTGCTCTTGCTCTCATGGATTTGACCAGGGTAAAGCGGCATGCATCTGAATCCCAGCTACTCACAAGGCTGAGGCAGGATGATCGCTTGAGCCCAGAGGTTTGGGGCTAGCTTAGGCAATGAGGTAAGACCCCATTTCTTTAAAAAAAAAAAAAAGATCCTAGAAATAGGGGTTAGGAGGGTATGCTCAGTGGTTAGAGTGCATGCGGGGCCTAGTGTGTGCAAGGCCCTGGGTTCGATTCACCAGTACTGCATAAAAATTAGCCTAGTGTGGTGGTACTTGCTTGAATCCCAACACTTGGGAGCCTGATGCAGGAGGACTGTTGTGAGTCTGAGGCCAGACTCAGCTGTGCAGCAAGTTTGGGACCAGCCTGGACTATGGAATGAGACCGTGTCTCAAAAAAGAAAAAAAATAAATTCTAGAAACAAATTCCTTAGCCACACGTTGATAGAAAGCTGATTTATTTTTGGTTGCCAAGGGCAGTTTGGGTGAGCGCTAGAAGAAAAGAATTTGAGTGTCTCAAGGTTTTCCACTTGGGTAAGAAAATTGAACTGAAACAAGGCTATCTCTCCTCCTCTTTCATTTTGAAGAGGTCAGTGAGTCTTAACTCAGGCGGTAAGCCGGGCGGTGGCACAGGCCTGTAATTCCTGCAGTCTGGGAGGCTGAGGCAGGAGGATTGCAAGTTTGAGCTCAACCTGGGCAACTCAGCTACTTAGTGAGACCCTGTCTCAAAATCAAAAATAAAAATGTGCTGGGAATGTAGCTCAGTGTGAAGGTCCGGGGCTGGATACCTAGTAACCCCCTCGCTCCCCATTGTCCCCTTTTCGGAAGGAGTGGAGAGGTTGCAACCCAAGGGAGGAAAGCAAGCAGGTTCTTTGTTTGCATAGTTTACAGAGCTCCCAGACTGCATTCTAACTGGTCTGAAAGTGGCTGATAAATAGGAAAAATGATTAAAATATAAAAATTGTGATATGAAAATAAAAGAATAGAAATAAAAGCAAATTTAAAAATAAAAAATTTTTATTAAAATTAATTTGCCATGCTGAGGATTGAACTCAGAGCCTTCAGCTTATCCCCAGACCTTTCTTTTTTTTTTTTTGAGATCAGATCTCACTAAGCTGCTAAATTGCCCAAGGTGGGCTCCAACTTGCAATCCTCTTTCCTCCGTCTCCCGGAGTGCAGAGATTACAGGTGTATACCGCCATGGTTGGCTAAAAAAGATAAAAATTATTATTTATATTGTTATTCTGATAGTAAGGCTTTATGAATGGTCTCCTGTAGATGAAGACCAAATGTCTTCTAAAGGTCACTTTGTTTTTGCTGGTTTTGCTGTCACTTAGAGGCTTTCTTAGATAGTGGATAACTTTACATTTTTAACTCCTCAGGGACAAATCTCATGAGAGCCACTGAGTGACTCTAGAATCATAAGGAGTGATTTAAAGCACCTGAGGGTTTGCGACCTGAGGCCAGGATCTGAAGCTAAGCTGGACCGTGTCACCTCTGGTCCCCAGGGTCTGTGTGGGTCCCCACGCCTTTGCTCAGTGTGTGTAGGAAGGCCCCTGTGGCCCGGCCTGACCTCGGCTTCCTGTGTGTTGCAGCGATGTCCTGGCATTGCCCATCTTCAAGCAGGAGGAACCCCAGCTGTCCCCGGAGAACGGGGCCCACCTGCCACCCCTGCAGTATGTGCTATGCGCTGCCACGTCTCCAGCCGTGAAGCTGCATGAGGAAACCCTGACTTACCTCAACCAAGGTACTGGCTGGAGCCCCAGGAGCAGGGGAGGGCACCACCCAAAACAGAAGGGCCGTGAGGCAGAAGGCCCACTTGGCTCCGTGTGTGCGTTGTCATGGCCGGTGAGGTGGGGTTGCAGGGAGGCGGTGCTGGGGAAAGCTTGCTGGCTTGGGCGTTTAGGATGCATTTCCTAGCTGTGCAACCTGCTTGAACCTCTCAGTACCTTCATCTGAAAATGGAAATAGGAAGAGTCAGGCGTGGTAGCTCATGCCTGTAGACCTAGCTACTCAGGAGGCTGAGACAGGAGGACTCTTGGAGCCCAGGAAGCTACACCAGCCTAGACACTGTAATGAAATGAGTTTAAAACAAACAAAGTACAAAAAAAGAAAGAAAGGAAAGAAAAGAATCAGCACTCTGTTGTTAGTGTGGGCCACGTGTGAAGAACCTGTGTGACACCTGGTTATGCCCCAGCATGGGGCCAGTGCTCAGTGGCCAGAGGCCACTCTCCCTGTCGGCTGTGGCCGGTGTTGCCATCCTCTGGGGTCATAGAGAGAGCACGTTTGGTTTATCAGGTCTGGGGGCTGACTTGCTAGCACGGTGCTAGGCAGAGGCTCTTTCCCAGTGGGGACGAGGTGGACCCTGTCTTCCATTTCCAGCTCTTACCACTTTTTGGCGCCATCACTAGTTGCCTTTTCTTTTCCTCTGAGCCTCGGGGTTTTCCTGCATAACGTGGGAAGTAAAATTTCATGAGAATGAAGTTTGAAAGATGGAAGGTAAGCGAGGCATGTGGCTTGACTTGACGGGCTGCTGCCCAGCCTTGTGTTCTCTGTGGTGGGGTGCATGGGCAGCCTGGGGCATGGCGTTTCTGCAGCTCCTACTGTAAAGAGGCATGTGTGCCTAGTGTGCTTTCTCCACCACCCTGCTTAATGCCTGGCACCAAGCGCCTCCACGCTACTAATACTGTATTTTTCAGTGCTGGGTATAGAACCCAAGGGCTTTTACTGAGCTATAGCTCTAGCTCATTTAGTGGTTGTGATTTTGAGATGGGGTTTTGTGAAGTTTCTAAGTTGCCCAGGCTGGATTTGAACTTGTGATCCTCCTGCCTGAGCCTCCTAGAGTGCTGGGATTACAGGTCTGCACCACCAGACCCTGCTGCCCTTTTTGCTTTAAATGGGTTGGATACACAGAGGGGCCACAGAGCCCGGGCTTGTGGCAGGTCCTGCCAGCTGGCGTGCATCCGTGTGTGGCGGAGTGCTGTCTGCAGTATGCCTCTGTGCTGTAGAACTCTGCCTCCTTGTTTTGGGGAGCCAGCCAGAGGTGGAAGGCCATGTGATCACCAGGCCATTCTGTCTGCTGAACTTGCCAACTTCAGAGCAGGCAACTGATGGGGATTTGCAGGCGGCTGTGCAGCTGCTTTGGGGGAGAAAGGCAGTTTCTGGTGCCAATGTGGCTCTCAGGAAGCTGGGATGGTTGGTCCTGTGGGCAGCCCTGCGAGCTTCCCAGGTGTTACCAAGCTGAGCTGTTGGTCGAGAGTGGTACCTGCCGTTGGATGTCCCTATGGCCTGGGCTCCTCCCGTGGCCGGGGATGGTACCTCTGTGTGCCCGTGTCTGCATGCACAGTTGCCTCTGCCGTTGGCCTTTCTCTGTCATGGAAGGGTAGATGGTTCCTGGTCTGCATTTCTGGGCAGTTTCCATCCCCTCTGGGTCCCTGCTTCCTTCCTTCACTTTCCAAGGAAGGAATTGTGTGATGCTTACAGAATGTGTTAATCTGATAGGTTCTGATATTTTGGCCACCACCTATGATGCTCTGAGGTGTGGTGGCTGGAGCAGGACACGTGTGTTTGTCACCATCTGATTTCCCCCACCCTATTTGTGACTATCCTCTACTAGCTCCTTTTAGTTAGCGAGCTTTGCACAGTCTTCGACTGTCAACATACGGGTCTTTATTAAAGAGTTTAAAAGAAGAGGGCTGGAGGAATGGCTCAGTGGTTAAAGCTCTTGGCACTAAGTAAAGCACTAAGTACCCAAGCTCAATTCCCCAGCACCACATAAGCTGGGTGTGGTGGTGTACACCTGTAATCCCAGCATTCAGGGTGACTGAGACAGGAGGATTGCTGTGAGTCCAAGGCCAACCTGGACTGCAGAGCGAGACCCTGTCTCAAAAAAAAAAAAAAAAAAAAAGAGTTTAAAAGAAGAGTGAGGGCTTGGGACATAGCTTAGTGGCTGAGTGTGCACCTAGTATATGTGAGGGGGTTTAATCCCCAACACCAGCCACACGCCCCTGTACATGCACATACAAGATTTTTTCTTCTTGTTCAATACAATTTAAAAGGGGGTGGGAGTTATTCTGTGGTCTTATTACCTCATGTTAATTTTATTTAATTGAGTTTTAATTTTTTTGGGGGGGGGCACTAAGCCCAGGACCTTTATACTCAGCTATATCCTCAGCCCATTTTTATTTTTTATTTTGAGATAGAGTCCAGGCTAGACTTGCATTTGTGATCCTCTTGCCTCAGACTCCTACTAGAGTGCTAGGATTACAGACCCAGCTACATTTTTTAATTAAAAAATTTATTTTTCCTCCATAACAGGGATGGAACCCATTGCTTTGCCCATATCAGGCAAGTCTTCTAATATTGAGCTATACCTGCAGCCAAAAAATTTATTTTAATTGCCTGTAGTCAAATGTTTCTTTCTGGGCTGGGAATGTAGCTCAGTGGGGAAAGCCCAAGCAAGGCCATGGGTTTGAACCCCAGTAGCGCTGAAATAAAACAAAATTTTCTTTTAAGTACTTAGAAATGCCTGTCTGCCTTTAAGTCAGGTTAATTTTAGTTTGCTAAATTTCATTGAATGATGTCTAAATTTTCTCACCGAAATACATTTGGAATTCATAATATATATAAGTCTATAAGTTTCCTCATTTTTCTAAATAGCTAACCTATCGGTATTGCTTAACTTGTCCTTTTCTGACCGGTTCTGACACTTACTCACTGGTTTTCTCACTAGTTTTGAAACATTAAAAAAAAACTGTATTGTGAAATATTAGGTCAGAAATAGACTCTTGTATAGATACTCATCCTGTACTTCTGATATACATTTATTCTTACCCCATTTCACTCTGTCTCTGTCTTTGTCTGTCTGTCTGTCTGTCTCTCTCTCTCTCTATGGTACTGGGAGTTGAATCCAGGGCCCTCACTGAGCTATATCCGTTGACCATTTTTATTTTTGATTTTTTGGGACAGGGTCTTGCTAAGTCATTAAGTTGCCTTGGCTGGGCTTATACTTGTGATCCTCCTGCCTCAGCTTCCCAGAGCACTAGGATTATAGGCCTGTGTCAATGGGCCCTGCTTGATCTATTTTTTAAAAGGAGTATTGAGGCTATTGTAGTGTACACCTATAGTACTCACTGTTGCTTCATACTAGAGAGCTTGCCCAGACTACACAGGGTTCTAGGTTCTGTCCCTGTACTGCGGCTAAACCAAGCCAAAAGCAAACAAACAAACAAACAAGGCAGTTTTCATACATTTGAAATCATTCAAGACCTTTTGGCTTATTGGAAAAGTTCTTTGTTTAGTTGCTTGTGTTTCTTCTGTTGACTGTATGACACTCAGTGCCTTATTTTTATGAGGCCATCCTGTGTGTCTTCCTAATAATGATGTTAGTTTAAAGTTCACTGAAAACATAGATAGGTTGCTGTGGGTCTAAATCAAAAAGTTGTCAGCTAGGCTTGATCACAGAGGCTTGTAATCTCAGCACTCTGGGAGGCTGAGGTAGGGGGTCATGAATTCCAGACCAATCTCAACACAGAAAGATAAAAGGATTGGGAGTGTATCTCAGTGCAGAGGCTCTGGGTTCAGTGGCCATTACTGAAGAAAAGAAAAGAAAAGAAAGAAAGAACGAACGAAAGAAAGAAAGAAAGAAAGAAAGAGAGAGAGAGAGAGAGAGAGAGAGAGCAAGCAAGCAAGCTGATTGTGAATGCATTGGGTACCTTCCTTTCAGGACAGCCTCAGGGCAGGACCTTGACAATGTGGTGCCTGCAAAGTGTGTTTCGTGAGTGTGGATATGGTGGTTTGAAAAAAAAAAAATAGATCATTTTCCTTTGAAAAAAAGTCTTTTTAAGGGTATACATGGGTGAAACAAAGGCAGGGAGATCCAGATAGCTTCTCTGTCTGTGGCCAAGGGTCACAATGGACAGATCTCTCCCGGAGGTTGAGCCTGAGGGAAGAGAGGTGGTGTGGAGGAGGGAGAGCCCCGTGATTCTGGCTTGGAGATAAGAGACAGCTTTGCAAGAATGATCTGCTTGGAGAAAGCTTTGGTATTTTCCACCAAAACAACTCTTGACTCTTAAATATAGGAATGAGTTTTCAGAGGTGTCTTTCATTCATTCAGGAACTAAAATTTCCTGGTGGAAAAAGGAGAAGGAGGGTTGCCTGGTGAGGAGGGAAAAAAGCCTTGTGTGCCAGCAAGAATAGGGTAGAGGGGTGATCAGAGCACACTGTCTGTCCCAAGTGTCTTGCAGCTTTAGGATAGCAACTGGCTTTGGAACACAAGGAATGGGGGTGATACCACTAAGGAGGTAGACCAGATGATCCAGCACTCCAGCCACCCCACCAAGGCTGGCCACAGGCTGCCTCCCTGAGCCTCTGAACCAGTCTTGTCTTCGATGGCTTACATACAAGCTGGGAGAAATCAAATCTCTGTAGAGTAGGTGCTATTTATGCATATATATATATATATATATATATATATATATATATATATATATATATATTAAGCTGGCCCTGGGGACGCATGCCCTGTAATCCCAGCATGCTAAGAAGCTGAAGCAGGAGGATCAGAAGTTTGAACCTAGCCTAGGATGACTTTGTCAACTTAGTGAGACCCTGTCTCAAAATCAAAAATGAAAAAGGAGTTGATGGGACTGGAGGAATAGCACAGCGCAAGGCCCAGAGTTTGATGCCCCAGTACCACATAACTGAATGTGGTGGCACCTGCCTATAATCCCAGCACTGGGAGGCTGGAGAAGGAGGTTTTGCCTGAGTTTGAGGCCAGCCTGGGTTACATAGTGATTTCAAGACCAGTGTGGACTGCAGAGTTAGAATCTGTCTCAAAAAAAAGTGTGTGTGTATGGGGGGGGGGGGGTGGTTGACAATGTTGCTTAGTGTTGTGAAAGCCCAGGGTTCGATCCCTTGTACCAAGGGGAAAAAAACTTAATGTGGAATAGTAAACAGACTACTTGGCATATCCTGAAGACTCATATTTTTGTCATAATTATTATGATGATTATTATTATGTGAGAAAGGTTCTTACTCTGTACTCCTGGCTGTTCCTGTAATCACTCTGTAATCCAGGTTGGCTTCAGATTCATGGCAGTCCTCCTGCCTCAGCCTCTGGAGTGCTAGGATTACAGGCATGTGCCACCACGCCCGGTTTATGTGGTGCTGGGGAATAGAACCCAGGGCCTTGCACTTGTTAGAGAAGTGCTTTAACTGCCGTGCTGTTCCTCCAACCCCTTTTGTCATTATTATTAATAAACAGGAAACATTTCCACTATCCCACATTGGAAGTTAACAGGTTCCTTGAGATTTTTAAAACTCTCTTTATTTACTTATTTTATGCAATGCAAAGATGCACATAGGCTCTAAGATTAAGAGCTGTAGCATTTCTTAAATTGAAATGTGGTGGCTTTGGGACAGATGGAAGGCAGGTGACCTGCTCAGCACCCGCCTCTCTTTCTTACTCACCACACAGCCAGGTAATAGATGCAACTCAGAGCAGTGCCATTTTTCTGTGGAGTGTTATTTAAACAGTTGGGATTTAAAAAAAAAAAATGCACTGGACTCTGCTGTGCTAGGGACCTTTGGGCTGATGCTTCAGTGCTTAGCACTGTAGAACTTACAGGGTACTTCGGTACTTCCTGATCCCCCTCACCAGCTCCCGTTGGGCGAGCTCTCACCCCACTCCTGCACCCCCAGGCATGAGACTGTCTTTGACATTATTCTCCCAAAATGTAGCTCTCCAGTCTTTCCTGATGGGCTGTTGGAGGTGGAATCAGGTTTTCTGTGTCCTGTCATCAGGCAGGCCTGGGTAAGTGGGTTGTCTGGTGGATGATGCGGAGCCTTCTGGCAGAGCCTTCTTTCTTTTCCAGATTAACATTTACCTGAAAGTTTGAGAATATATATTCTGCCCTGAGCCTTCACACCGAGCTATATTCCCCAAATCATTTTAAATTTTGATTTGAAGAAAGGCTCTTGCTAAGTTTCCCAGGTTGGGTTCCAACTTGGGGTCCACCTGCTTTGGCCTCCAGAGTTCTAGGATTACAGGCCTGTGCCACAGGGCCTGGCACTGTTTGTTCTTCCAGGCTAAGGCCTCCCTGACCCTTGTCTGCCATATGGCATCAGGCTGTACCTGGGAGGAAAGGAATGTGAGGCTTCTGGAGTCAGGGAGAAGGGCCTGAGAGAATGGAGCCACCTGGATTCTGGCTGCAGAGACCTTAGGGACAACGTGAGAGGCCCAGGTGGTGAATCCTGTCTTCCCGCTTTAAGTACATAGTGGGGATGCGTTCTGTGTTTACCAGCTGCTCCAAGAATCACCTCCTCTCTGAGTTCCTGGTTTCTTCACCTGAAACTCCAGCAGTTTCACTCTGGACAACTGAGTAACGCATGTCCGAGTGTCCCCAGGTCCACTGTCCCTTCCCCAGGCCTGTTGCTGACCGCGAAAGTCACAAATGAGGCAAAGCATGAGTCATCCAGTTTGTTATCTCTTCTCTAGAGCTGGATTTTCTTTTCCAGGTTAACTTTTAGCTGAAAGTTAGGGAATATAAATAGAAGAAACTAAAAGCCCTCAGAGGACACTGCTTTTTTAAAAGGTGCCTTCCTCCTTTGTTTTGTCCTGATTATGAAAGGAACACAGGCTCACAGTGGTGCGGAACAGACAAACCATTCGGAACTATGTGCTTTAGAAAACCTTCCACAGTCCTATTTTCTAGACTTTTCTTAGATGTGAGCCAGTGTATGGGAAACAAAGAAAAAGATACTCCAATTTTAATTTTCATATCTTCAATAATGGTATTTTATTATTTTTTGTATTTTATTATTCTTTCTGTGTTTCATGTGATTCATCCATTCTTACTGTTTTCTTTTTGCGTTCTGGATTTCATAATACATACTGGAAATGTCTTCTATGCTTTCATTTCATTAACTTCTATTAATTTGTTTACTTTGTCCTAAGTCTAGTCATCTGGACACACACACGTGTGTGTGTGCCTTTTCCTTTTGAAGGAAAATGGAATTATGGTATCCATACTGTTTGATAACCTGTCACCTCCTTTTTTTTTCTCCAATGAAAATATCTTTAATTGTTTTTTTGGGGGGAGGGAGTGGATTTTTATTTTGAGACAGGATCTCTATAAGTTGTTAAGTCTCCCAGGTGGGCCTTAAGTTTGTGATCCTCCTGCCTCAGTCTCCTGAAGTGCTGGGATTACAGGCCTATACCGCTGTAGTTCTTTTCATGTGGGTTCACTAAATAAAAAACACGACTGAGAATTTAGCCCAGTGGTAAGGTGCTTGCCTAACGTGAGAGTCCTTGGGTCCATCCATATGCAGCACTGAGATAAACACACACACACACACACACACACACACACACACACACACACACACACAGTACATAAAAGTCAAAAGCTGGTACACAACTGCAGTATGAACATTATACAGATATGACCTGACTTACTCTCTGAGGGACCAGGAGGTAGCTTCCATGTTTTTCTTTTTTCTTTTTCTTTTTCTTTTCTTTTTTTTTTTTTGCTTCCATGTTTTTCATAGTTATACCCCTATATATTTTGTGTATATCTCATGTTTAAGCAGGAGTGAGAATCTTTATAGGGTAAATATCTAGAAACTGAATCGCTAGCATAACATTTGGATAGATATTGTAGAGGTTGACACTGAACCAGTTTGAGTTTTTTTAAATTAATTTATATTAATTAATTAATTAATTTTTGTGGCACTAGGAATCCAACCCAGGGCCTTCACACTGAGCTACATTTATAGCCCTGCTTCTTTTTCTTCCTAGTTTTAATTTTGAGACAGGGTCTTGCTAAGTTGCTAAATTACTCAGGCTGGAGCTGGAGGAATAGCACAGCAATTAGAGTGGTTGCCTAGCAGGTGGAAGGCCCGGAGTACTTCCTGTCCCTAAAACCACATAAGCCAGGCATGGCGACACACACCTGTAATGTGAAGACATCCAGAGGGATTGTCTTGAGTTTGAGGTCAGCTTGGTTTACATAGTGACCAGCCTGTACTACGTAGATCTATCTCAAAAAAAGGAAAATTTGGCTAGGCTGAAACTTGCAGTCTTTCTGCCTCAGCCTCCCAGAGTGCTGAAATCATAGGTCTATGCCACGAGGTTCATCTGAGTTTTTTTTTTTTTTTTTTTTTTTTTTTTTTTTTTTTTTTTTTTTTTTTTTTTTTTTTTTT